>JAOTQH010000031.1:4179098-4205062 GCA_025631255.1 Cornus kousa
TAAAAGTCTTCTCATAAAAAAAAAAAAATAAAAAAAAAAAATCACAACTCCACCGCCCTTGTCATAATGCATCATTATGAACGAAACTTCCCCTAGCTAATATAGCTAAGAAAATTTTCATAGCAAATTATTTGAATTTCGTAACAAAAAGTCTTTTCCTATAAAATAATAATAATAATAAATCCGTTACACTTGCTATAATGCATCATTATCGACAAAACTTCTCTGTAGCTAATATATTTAGTTTCGTAGTAAGCACTCCTCGATAAAGGCAACAAAATATAATTTTCTTAATAATATACTACTACTTGTTACGTAGTTGATTCGGTGATAAATATTTTGTAGCTAAAAACTCCGTTTAGTGTAGTCAATTGACTCTGTATTTTACTTTTGTTAAAGTGTTTTTCAATTTTATATTCGAAGCTGAGAGATTTTTGGTTGAGGAGAAAATATGAAGAAATATTTGTTTGAGCCAGAGCTATAGAGGAGCACATGAAGACCGAATTCAAGTCAAGATAGAGATTGTTGGGTTTTGTGACTAGAATTTGGTGTGCGAGTAGAATGTTTTGGGAGAAGTGATTATGATGGAATCAGTTCAACCTTTTCTTGAACTAGTTGGACATGTAACCCAAATTGAACCAGTTGGACGTGTAAACCAACTGATATAGTAACTCTTTGTAAACAAGTTGGGGAATACTTATCCAACAAGGAATTGGATTTGAAGATTCTATAAATATAGATGGGTTGAGAGGTATCAAGAGAGAAGAGAGAAGAGATGAAAGATGCAAGGGGTTTAAGGGTGAGTTATGGTGAGAAGGTAGAGTATATGTAATTTTCGCATGTATAAAAGTGAACGAGTGGGGTCTTGACATCTGGACATATATTATCTTCCTTGATTCATAATAGTTGAAATCTCTCTTCATGAACGTAGCCCATGTAAAATATTATGTTGTGTATGGATGTTTATAATTGTTATCTATATATATATATGTGTGTGTGTGCGTTGATTGATGTGATGACGATATTTCTACTGTGTATAATGAAAAGAAAATTTAACTTTCAATAATAATCGATCGTTGAGTGCGTTGAAAATAGTTAGTTAAACCATGCTCTCGCTTTATCAATAAACAATCATCTCGATTAAAATATTTATTTTGATAATCAATATTATTTTACTCAAATTAGTTATGGAATCAAAATGTTTTCTTTCCCATAAGTAAAATTTTATAATAAAAAAAGGAATATATTTTTTCAATAAGATTATGACACGCTTGCTAAGGAGAAACTAAGTCAGCAAATGGTCCCCTTTTTTTTTTTTTTCTTTTTTTCCTTTTTTTATCATCATCTTCAAAAGTAAGAGGTTATATTGTAACCTCTTGAAATTTAACCTTTTTTATTGTTAAAAGTCAAAACTAATTACCTCTAATTATAATCACACGCTTGATTCATGTTCGATATAAATTTTTTTTTTTTTTAAAAATAGAGATTATATCATTAGACTAAAAGTTGTGATTGTGACGGACACCATCTTTTACATGCACTCTATCAATAACCTAACTGCCCTTGTCGCAATGGCACATAACAATTGGCAAATAAACTTGAGGGTGGAGTCCATTTCCACATTAATTTATGAAGTTAATGCCATGTTTGGCCGCCATCAGAATCATTCACCTCATGATGCCCAAATGGTATGGTCCGTTTTGCAAGTTAATATCTGAGTCACAGGTATTTGCAAATATGTGAACATTATGATGCCAATTGTCATGCCTTCTGCCTATTTGCAAGTAGTCGGTATAACAAAATTTACAAAATTGATCAGTATCACACATAGCTTTATTACAATGCTGTGGGGGCATCCCACCGCTACTCATTTAAATGGTACTTGAAAATTTGTCTAATTTTGTTGATTTAAGTTCGTACATTCATTATTGTTCGACGTCGGAGTTAGCTTTGCTCTCTTTTTATTTAATGCTTTGATGAGAAAATAGAAAGGAAAATGGAAAGGAAAAGAGAGTTTTGGGGAGTGTGAATGGTTAAGCAAATTGGAAGGAAATGATCCATAAGGGAAGAGGTCCCCCTTTTGGACATAGACAAGTAGAAAAAAATATGAAAATACAGTGTGTGATTCATTTCTTTTTCAAATTAAAAGACAATTTTTAAGAAAACAAATACATTTTAACTGATTTTTTATAAAATAGGAAAAAGGAATCCATAATCTGCCATTATGTTCATTTTGTATGAGACGGTTATTATGAATTCAATATATGAAAAAGTAGGTCGTATGAGTTAAATTGGAACAATAATTATTTTTAATTTGATGTGGGACACATATCTCCTTATGTAAAAAAATTTCTTTTCTTTTCTTCCCACCTTTTTTTATATATGAGTAAGAATTGCTCTAGAGAGAATCATTTATTACTACTCCTACCATTTTTGTTCATGTAAAAATAGATCAAATTAGTCAACAATGTTGTTCTTGAAGGTTTAGATTTCTGCAACTTTGGTTGGTGGCCCTATTGTAGACAAAGAAAGATCTTTGGCTACGATGGGTACCTGGTTGCGATTCCATGACCAATATTTTCTCAAAAACCAAATTAATTTTTATTTATTTTTCAGAATAAAATAAAATTAATATCTTCGTTTTTTCTTTTTCTTTTTTCTTTTTTTTTTTTTTTTTGATATTGGCAACGATCATATTGTAATACTCAACTTATTATGATATATAAATTGAAGATACAGAGTTATATTATCATGAAACTGATTATTTCTATAATTTTAATATTGTATGTAATAATGAAAGTGCAAAATCTTGATAATTACTATAAAAGTTATTTAATTGAAAGTGATACCAAAATGAGGTGTCTACAATAACTTGTTCTTATGGTTGGTGTATGTATATATAAATTCATTTTAACGTTGATTGCAAAAAAAATGTTAATCTAGTCATAAACTGTTCTTGGTACGAATTGTCTTTTTTTGCTTCAACTTTGAAGTAAAATTTGTTTTTGATTGATATTGATATGTAAAACTTAGGTTTTAGTAGGTCTTAAGGATGCCTCCAAAAATCATTATTGTTGATGATTTTGACTGTAACCATTATTAGTATTTTTCATTTTTTTCAACATTTCAATCTGATCTTGCTTTTAAGAGGTTCCACAAACTTCATGAAGTGACGTGGCAACTGACACGTCATTTTTCTTGACACGTGCCCTTCATTAGCAGGACACTAAATGACTCTCTATTTATTTATTAGAAACTTTTTCTATTTTTAAATATTTTTCTCAAGAATATGTGAAACACGGGTTGAGTTGGGGGAAATCTCATTGTAAGTAACTAAAATATAAAATAATAATGACACCATAGTGATCATTTAACACGCAAGATTACATTAACTAATCTTTGTCTTGGATAGTTGAGGACTCCGGAATCAACTTGGGCCAGAAATAACTCGCGAGAACGATATCGGGTCAAGTGTAAGAGCTCAGTCCATATAACAGTAACAGTAAACTGGGCCAAGTGATAGAGCCCAAGAAGAGCAGTTGATAAAGCCGAAGGCCCAATGGCAATTATAGCCATTGGCAAGCCCAGTAATACATGTAATTATCTATAAATAAAGTTGAAGTAGAAAAAAAAAAGATATGGATTGTGAGTTGTAAGAACTCTTTACTGAAGCTTAGAGAGAGAAAAATCTTACATCTACAATAGTAAGGATAATCATTTTGAATTTTGAGTGTTATTGAGTGTTGCATATCAATATACACAAGTTCAGATTTTTCTGATTAAAGACAAAAAACCAAAAATATTTAATGGTGAGATGAAACCATCAATGGTTCAAATCTCTAACTAAGATAATGACTTGGACTTGTTAATAAGGTTAAACATCAAAATCTCTCACCTTTTATATGTTTAGACACACACACTATTTAACAAGTACCACAATTCTTCAATGCATTAACAATTTAAATGATGTTTATATATTTTTCTATTTATGATGATGAAGTAGAAGATTTCATTGTATATGGTTAGCCGGTTGTAATCCCACCACAAAGATTTGTAAGAATAAGTATATATTAGCCTCTATCTCATGCTTCGTTCAGTATGAAAAAAAAAAAAATTTAATGAGGAGTTGGCAAGAAGGGCTGAATGAAATATCTCTAAAAAATATACTATGCCATTATCTCTTTTAATTTGTTCAATTGAATGAAATAAAAGAAAATAAAACTCATAATTTACTGTGTTTGTTGGGATAGAAGAGAATAAAAGTTTTAATTTAGGATAATTAGTAATCTATTGTATCTGTATGTATAATTTAGAATAGTAATAATTTAAAACTTCTATAATAACTTCACGTGTTTTCTCGTCTTTCTTTTGTCCATATTTAAAGGGATGAAAATGTGTAAAGGAGAAAAGATTATTCAATTCCTCCTATTATATACTCATTCCTCATATTAATCTCTCATTATCTCCTCTCTACCGAACTAATGAGGTTTAATCCTTCTTTTTTACCTTCCCTCCACTTCCTTCCTTCTTAAAGAACAAAGCACTGTTCAAACTTAGATATCGTTTGATGGGGGTATTCAAGGCTTAATTATGGATAAATTAAGATTGGTATTCAAGGCTTAATTATGGATAAATTAAGATTGTGTTTGATGGCATAGAATTGGTACTTTGAATTTGAATTGATTTTTTATTTTTGTTCAAACATTAAATTATTTTTTGTCCACTTATAATTTTTGAGACACTAATTCCGTTCACCCAAACATATCATACATATTTATTCAATTACCGGTCTTTAGAAATGCAATTTAAATATCACTAGTGTCACATGAAATGGAGTCATGATAATGCCTTCATCTATCTATCTATATATATTACTAAATGCTAAACATTAAATTTTTAAATTTTTTTATACAGCTGTTTTTTACATACAAATGATGTGAACTAACACAATAAGCACTCCTTCTAACTTTTCAAAAACAGATATAGAGTGCCCCCACGCAATGCTCTACCCAAGTGATCATTATTTTGAGAACTTGAATATCGTTTTACTTATATATATATATATATATATAATTGCTGGGTCAACTTATATGGCTATATATATATATATATTGTGAGTTTTTTTTTTCTTTTTAGGTCAGCATTCACACATTTACTTTCTTTTTTCTTTTTCTTTTTTTATTGACAAAAAACACACATATCACTTTCTTTTTTCTTTTTCTTTTTTTATTAACAAAAAACACACATATCATTTACACATTAACTTACTCCATGCTATATTCGGTAAGAAGGAAAGAAGAGGGTTAGAAGGAAAATAGGAAGGAAGGAAGGAATAAATTTTCTTAATTTGGTAGAAATAATATAAGGAAAAAAATTATAAAAGGAAGGATGACTCTTCACAAATTTTTTTCCGTCCAAATATAGACTGAAGATATGAGAGAAGACAAGTGAGTCTATTATAGAAGTTTTAAATTACTTCATCACCCTTCATAAATAGTTAATAAATCCCATAAATAAAGTAGTGATGTGTTTAATGGTAAAAATAACTTAAAAATTTATCTTTCTTTTTATCCTACATATCAAATAAAATTGTTCTATCCAACCGAACAAAAATAGGAAACACTTAATCTCTTTTCTTAGAGATGTCTCAGTCATTTCTTCTACTCTCCTTTCATTCAATTTTTTTATTTCCTATCCAACTGATCATAATTCTCAACCACAAGATCCTTGCTATAATAACACAATAACATGTATTCCCACACATTTACATTTGTCAACGATGGGACTGTCACCCCCAAGGGCTTGGTAGAGTTGGTAAGGCAACGGTCTGGGGTGTCAGATGTCCCAGGTTCGAGTCCGTTCATCACCATAACTTAGGGTGGGTCCCGAAAGGACTCTGCGTAGAGAAGTTCCTGGTGCCAATAGAAAAAACAAAAACAAAATAAAACAAAACGAAACAAAACAATGGGACTGTCATCACCTCTTGGTGAAAGGCGAGATTTAAAATGAAGACTTTGCCCACTTTATTATTACTATTAGTGTATATATATAGCTGAATAATTTATATTCTCTGATATATAAGATTTGTTTTATTATTATTATTTATTTGCAAAAGAGAATATAGGTCTTGAAATGTTTGATAGTGTGTGTAACATTGGTCTTGAAAATATTAATCTGCGCATCAAACACAAGCCGGGTTGATTAAGGCTTTAATTTTGTTTTCATTAGAGCTTTGATCACAGCATTATCTTAACTTATAAGTAATTTAACATACATTTTTTTCTCAATCCCACCAAAATTAGAAGAAAAACAAAATGATTAATGAAAATGACATTAAGATATTGATCATTACCTCACAGCTTCTATTAGTAATAATTGTCGTATGAAAGTGAAAAATAAATAAATAAATAAATAAAATTCATACATAGATAAGTTGGAGTATTTTGTACTGATTAAAAAATGCTTGAATACCAAAAGGTATTTCTATATATATTTTTACCACTTGCACTTTTGTAGGATGTGTTTATTCTATCTATTTTTTATCAGTTCCACTTTTATAGCATATGTTTAATTAGACCAAAATAATAAATCAGTGGGTCTTAAAAGAAAAACATTTCTTATTGTCTTGATCGTATTTTTGAGCTCATCAAGGAATAGCGAAATGTTTGCTTTAGTAGATTAGCAATTTTGAATTCATTTCCTTAAAAGATTTAAATAAGTGAAATTGATAGTAGATTAACCAATAAATCTAAAAATTTATCTTGCCATTTTACTGATTTAATTGACACGTAGTAATTCTGTCCAAATATATATATATATATATATATCTTTCTTAATTTATGTAGCTTTGGCCTTTTCTCCATGTGTTCATATTTTTTAATCGAAATACTAAGAAAATTATGTATGGAAGTAATTATTGAGAAGGGAAGAGCTCTTCATAAAATAGAAATGCTTATCAATTGCATAACCATCATTTTGTTTGCATTATGGTATTTGAATTATACACTTATTTTAAATGTCTTACAAAGCTAGGTTTAGATCTAACAACTTAAAAAAGTTGAAAAAGTCTAAATGACATAATACAACTTATATTTGATTATAAAGGTAGGTTTATGCATGAAGTAATTATTGAGAAGGGGAAAGCTATTTGCTTTTCTTTTATTTTATTTTTTTAATTTAACCTTAAGACTAAGTGGACATAATACAACTTATATTTGATTATAACTTATCGGATAAAAAAACTTATATTTGATTATAATGAAATTTATTTTATTTTATTTTTTTTAAATGGTTTGATTATAGGATTTGGATCCTTTAAGTTAAATCTTCTCTAAGTTAAACCACATGATATTTAAAATCTATCTACTTGTGTTAAATCATGTTAACTAATTTAAAGAAAGTTTAAAAACTTAATAAATAAAAAAAAAAAAAAAAACTGGGCCGTTTTTAGATAAGAAAAATTTACCAAAGTTTGAAAACTATACCGTTTTAAAATTAAAAAAATCCACCATACTTTAAAGACGTCGTTCTCTCCTCTTGCTCATTCCCATGATTGGGGAATATTTCACACCAAAAATGAATGTTCTTTCCCACAATTTTTGGGCGCCTAGATCTGGTTCACTCTCTTTAATTTTCTGAAATTTAAATTGCAAAATTCCTCTTTTTTTATTCTTTTTTTCCTGAAATCTAAATTGCAAAATTTCTCTCTTTTTTTAAATTTAAACTGCAAAATCCATTACAAATGCTTTTAATTTGCACATTTATTTTTGTCTCCAAATATTCCCCCAATGGTGGGAATAAACAAGAAAAGAGAGGGAGAGATCTTCTTCGGAAAAGATGAGAGGGAGAAAACGTTGTTAAAGTATACTGAATTTTCATTATTTCAAAACGATGCAATTTTCGAACTTTGGTAAAAATGTCAGTTTCAAACTTTCTTTAAATTAGTTGACGTGATTTAACACAATCAGTAAATAGATTTTAAACATTTAATTATATTGAATTGAATAAGAAAAACAAAATCATTTCACATTAGAAGTTGAGTGGGTTTACTATCATTATAAAATAATTAAGTCCTTTAATAAATAAATAAAAGAAAAGTATTATTACTATTAATGGGTCAGTCATCTCAAATCAATTCAAAAATTCAGCTCTCAAATATATTATCTTTTTATGTACGAAACATAGTAATACCATTCAAATACTTAAATATATACGAGTCACTGTGTTTATCCATAGGCCCCAAACTTCGTGTATAAGTGAGAAGACAACAAAGTCCTACCTTATTCCAGTAAACAATGTGTGTATACACATTGTAAATACACTTATTTTTTTAGTCCTACCTTGTTCCACTTTAGATCAATTTTTCTATCCCATCTTCAAATAAAGAGCTAGCATTTACTGTTTATTTTCACACACTTTGACCTAATATATATATTCATGCATTTTTAAATAATTCCACTTTTAGTATCACTAATTAATAGTATAAAAAACTTGAAAATAGACAGCGAACGCATGTTTGCAAATAAAAAACAGTATGAAAACCAACGAGTGTGTGCCAACAACAACCAAAAAAAACTTGTATATAAGACCTCATAGTATCTACCAAAATCTAGCAACACTTTGAGTTGCAAGGGAGAGAGTTATATTTTAGAGAGAGAAATATATATAGAGAGAGAGAGAGAATGGAAATGAATTCTCTTCTGGTTGAAAACATGGTAGAACCTATAACCATGACAATATTCTTCATTGTTCCTTTGTTACTTCTTTTTCTTCTATCCCGGCTCCGCCGGAGACCGCCATATCCACCGGGACCAAAAGGGTTGCCGGTGATCGGCAACATGAAGCTAATGGGCGAGTTAACTCACAGGGGACTCGCCAAACTCGCCAAGCAATACGGCGGCATCTTCCACCTCCGCATGGGATTCCTCCACATGGTGGCCGTGTCGTCCCCGGACATAGCCCGCCAAGTCCTCCAGGTCCAGGACAACATCTTCTCCAACCGCCCCGCCACCATCGCCATCAGCTACCTCACCTACGACCGCGCCGACATGGTCTTCGCCCACTACGGCCCGTTTTGGCGCCAGATGAGGAAGCTCTGCGTCATGAAGCTGTTCAGCCGGAAACGGGCCGAGTCGTGGGATTCCGTCCGGGACGAGGTGGACACCACGATCAGGACGGTCGCGTCCAACGTGGGGACCACAGTCAATGTGGTTGAGTTGGTGTTCGAGTTGACTCGGGACATCATATACCGAGCCGCGTTCGGCACGAGTTCGGACGAGGGACAGGACGAGTTCATCAGGATACTGCAAGAGTTTTCCAAACTGTTTGGCGCTTTCAATATCGCGGATTTCATTCCGTGGCTCGGCTGGGTTGACCCGCAGGGACTCAACTCGCGACTCGCCAAGGCTCGGGCTTCGCTTGATGGGTTTATAGATAGAATCATCGATGATCATATGCAGAAGCAGAAGAAGAAGAGAGTGAATGGTGTCTCTGATGATCAGGTTGAGACGGACATGGTTGATGATCTGTTGGCTTTTTACAGTGATGAAGCAAAAGTCAGTGAATCAGACGATCTACAAAACTCCATCAAACTCACTAGAGATAATATCAAAGCCATCATCATGGTAAGTTGGTTGTTGATTAAAACCGTAACGTAATAACTTAATTATTAGCTATTTTTTTTGTTTTTAAAATCATTTTTAAAGATTGTTTTTACCAGTTTTTATATGAGTGTGATCTTTACTCACATTAAACAGTCAAATTAATCCCTATTTTAATTTATTATTATATATACATGTCTGAAATTATTATAAATTTTAACCATCACAAGAGACCTCCCTCTTGTAATGTCATTCAATTAACCGTATAAATTTTAAAGAGTTTTAGTCAAATGATTTTTTTTTTTTTTTTTTTTTTTTTTCTTTTTTTTTTTTGTGTGTAAAATATTGTGATTGCTAAATCTTGTTAAAGTAGCAAGTATGATTTTTAAAAAAAAAAACATTTTTTTTCATTTTTATATACTACTATATATTAATGTCAATATTTCTTAACACCATCCTTTTAGTTGTACGGTTTATTCTTTATATATCAAAGTGCTTGAATTTTCGGAGGAAAAAAAAACCACTTTATAGGATGATTTCATAAACAAGATGATGTAAACTATGAAGTAGCAATTCTAAAATAAAAATATGTTTGTTTTTGCTATAAACTTGTGAAGTACATATAGAAATAAAATGAATCAAATTATGTATAAAAAATTTATTTGCATAAACATTACCAACATTTTAGAGCGCGAAGGGAATGCTTCTAAAAGTACTTTCTTTAAATCTTTAGTTCAAATTTCATATAATTCGAAGTTCTAATCATACATGTGATTTACCGATTCCATTTGTGTATATAAAAAAAAAATCCCCCAAAAAGTTTAAGATGTTTTCATATAGCCAATTTTTTCACTTTTTCATTTCTTTTACCTTTTTATTTTTTCAATTTTTTTCTTTATACCCCTAAATTTTGGAAGGTTAAGGATTCTGAGTATCGAATAAAACAAAGGGATTTCTGTCTGAGATTTACATACTAAACAAAGAAATAAATAAATCCAAATAAATAAGTCAAATAAATTAATTTCCTGAAAAAAAATATGTTATGATTAGCATAATATCAATTAATCACTTTATAATCGGCCAGCTTAGATTTAATGCCTTTAATTACTCTATTATTATTATTCTTATTATTATTGACCAAAAAATATTATTATTGTTATTATTATTGTAATTCAGGACGTAATGTTTGGCGGGACTGAAACGGTGGCTTCTGCTATAGAGTGGGCTATGACAGAGCTAATGCGGAGCCCCGAAGATCTCAAGAGAGTCCAACAAGAACTCGCTGACGTGGTTGGACTCCATCGACGGGTCGAAGAGTCCGACTTCGACAAGCTCACGTACCTCAAGTGCTCAATCAAAGAGACTCTCCGCCTCCATCCACCCATCCCCCTCCTCCTCCACGAGACCTCCGAAGCTACCGAGGTTGCCGGATACTACATTCCGGCCAAGTCCCGGGTCATGATCAATGCCTTTGCCATTGGGCGTGACCCGAATTCGTGGTCCGACCCCGATTCATTCAAGCCCGCCCGGTTCCTCAAAGAGAACATGCCGGACTTCAAAGGGAGTAATTTCGAGTTCATACCATTCGGGTCGGGTCGGAGGTCATGCCCCGGCATGCAGCTCGGACTCTATGCTCTGGAGATGGCCGTGGCTCACCTTCTACATAGCTTCACGTGGGAATTGCCGGACGGGATGAAGCCGAGTGAAATCGACGTGGGTGACATATTCGGACTCACCGCCCCGAAAGCGATTCGACTCATGGCCGTACCGAGTCCACGCCTGCTGTGTCCACTCTATTGAGGAGGCAAAGGCAACCAACAATATTGGAGCACTGAGCAGAGTGGATTTGCTGGGATTTACAATTTGTGGATGGTAAGGGGATTGATACGGTGACGTATCAGTGCAGGGTGGTTTGCTCTTTTTATTTTTTTTATTTTTATTTTTTTGTATTTTTGTGTTTATAAATATTGGGAGGGAAAAAAAAAAAAAAAAAAAGAAATAACATCAAAGGGATGACCAAAACAAGAAAGCCTCTATTTCAATTGTTTTATGTTGATCTTTTGGTTGTAACCCAATCTCTTTTTTATTTTTATTTCTTTCTATCACATTCAAATAAAGGGTATCACATAAGTTTTCATTTGAATTGCATACGACCAAAATTATATAATAATATATGTTTCAATTATTAATTGTTTTAATTTGGAGATGTTTGATTTTGGGTGAGACTCTCTATTAAAGTGCTAGGCTTCCATGTGATGAATAAGGTGAAAGGGGCTCGTGAGCTCGTGAGATGTGTTGGCACAGTGTTGCATCACTAGACACAAGTTTAATAATTTTCCATTAGGCATTATTGGTCCCTTCATGATTATTATTCAAGCAATTACCTTAAAACTATATATATATATATACACACACACGCACACATACTTAAGTTAAATGTTCATTGCTTTTTAGTTTGAAATTTTATTTAGAGTCCGATTTTCCGACACGGCGATTATTTTAATGTGAACATTCCGACACTACGACTATTTTGATGTGAATAAAAGATGATGTTAATTTTTAAAAATTCTGTTTTTTTAACCTTTCTATAAAGTTACTTTTTGAAAAGAAAAAGAGTTGTACGACTGTTGATTCCATGCCATGACTCTTCTTACTTTAAAAAAAAAAATTAAAATTAATAAATAAAAACTTGAACTCATACCCTCCTAGAAAGCCAATGAATCATTTTGTAAGAAAGGAACAATTCTTTTGGATGTATACTTAGTATTGGTCATAAGGTTTCTAAGCATGTTTTATATTATTATAATTGATTTTGGTGATTCTACCTTTTTACCCTCTTCTTTTTTTTAATACATTCTTAACCAAGAGTACAAATAGTGACCACTCAACATGCCAAAGTATCCATTATAGATAACGATGAACCAAATTGGCCCCCAAGAAGTTGGTACTAAAAAAATAATAATAATAAATAAATAAAGGCAGCACTAAAAGGTTGCATATTTACAAGTTACAATAAAAAATAATAATAATGGTTGTTTAAAAGAGAAGGTCCAAGAAAAAATAATAATAATAAGATTATCATTATATGGTGACCTAATTAGTAAAACGCTCAGTTTCGACTGTAGCGATAATGTTGTTTTATTTTAATTATAAGGTAGAGTTTAAAATAAGGAAACGATTTATGTGTATAAATTCTTCATGAACTCTACAGTGACAGGAGTCTCGTGCACTGGGTTTGAACACTACGGTTTTTAGTTAAATACAAATCATATACAATAGTTGGCCAAGTAGAGCAGATCGAATCAGTAAGACATAGATAAACAAGTGTGTGTGTGTGTGTGAGAGAGAGAGAGAGAGAGAGAGAGAGACAGAAAAGGAGAGGGAATTTTTGGTGAGTTGAGGGTGTGATTTGATGGTGGCTTTTTATGATTGGTTCAATTACTTAAATGATGAGAAAGAAGAAGAAAATGAGGGACAAGTGTTAGTCAGCTCAGTTGTAAGTGCCTTCCATAGAAACCAAACTTCACTCTTCCAACAACTTGAAAACTTACACAAAACCTTCTGTTGGGACCATTGGGGTTGTGTTGGTAAGAGCCGATGATGTTGATATTTGAGGAGATAAGGAAACAATTCACAACATATGCATGATGAAAACATAGCCTAATTAATAATTATTATTATTATTAATTTTTGGGCAGGTAAATTAATTATTGTATTTTAGGTAGAAGATATGCAAATGCTTTGATTTCATTAACACACTGTTCTACCAACCTTTTTCAGTCTTAGGTCAAGGTTTCTCGAAGAGAAATCTGAGAAAAATAAGAAACAATAATTAACACGTTTAAAATTGATTTTTTTTTTTATGTTATTAAAAAAAAAAAAAAAAAAAATTCATCGATGAGAAACACACCACTCGTTTCATACCATTTGGTCACAAAGTTCTTGATCTTGCTAAAAGTGCACCGAACGCAACCATGAGCCAGTAGAACCCACGAGATCCAAAGGCTGAGCCCACTATCCTAAAGCATATTCAGTGCACAGTTACCACTGAAAGTCGTGTGTGAGTGAGTGTGAGAGAGACAGTACTATTTTCTTTGTGACCCATCGTCACTCTGCAAAAGGTGACCTTTTCTAAATTTGGTTTCTTAATTTGGCCCGTACAGCCATGTTCCCCAATCGTCAGTTGCCAATCAGATGGCACAAATTGGAAGGTGGGCTTAGTGGCCCAAGTACCTCCGACAGCATGGACCAACATCATTCACCAACACTTTGAAAAAGAAAAAAAAAATGCGCGCCATACTCGTGCAAATATCACCCACAACTCTTTTTTCTTTTTCTTTCGTTGTTTTTTTTTATTATTATTTTTTTTTTCATAGATAAATATCACAACTTAAAATGGAACAATTTATTATATTACTCTATGTCTAAAAAAAATTGTCCGGTGACTCGACTCAAAATAACGAAGACATCTTTTTTGAGACAGATAGGAGTACTAGAATAATTTCACATTCCTTGACTCAGCAAAAGTCAGGATACTTATCACTTTGTCTTTGATCTGTATCAAATTATAAGTTCAAATGGTATAATTAAATCAAGCAAAAACTAATAGAAAAGAATGTAGCTAATAAAAGGGTTAGAAGGATCCAGGTCCAGAACGAGTATGACTGCTTTCTTACAATAAGCTTCATCAACAATGTGATTCAACATTTCTAATTTTTTTTTTTTCCTTGCAACAAAAATTACAACAACAAAAAAATACACTACAGTTCTTTATTTCTTCTTCTTTTTTTTTTCTTTTTTTTCATTTTTTTGGGTGTCACCATTAATTGTGATACAAGAAGCTTACATCAAAATGCGGAGTACAGCCAGACCAACAGCAGATATAGAGACAAGGGTACCTATGCAGTACTTTATCACTTCATATTTTGCTGCTTCTAACTCAGCCCTTAATGCATGAATTTCCTGAGATAAATATATATATTTTGCAATTAAAAAAGACTAAACCAACTGAAGAAAATAATTTCTCAATTGCAATAATATACTCACTTTATCAAGTTTGTTAGTAAGGTTAGAGGTTTCTTGATTCTGATTTGCTAACTCATCCCGTATTCTCCTGCACATTGAGATCAGTAACGATATAACACTGACATCATTGAGCTCAGAAACAAGAACTTACGTACTTTCCTTACCCTCTTTCAAGATTCAAATCTAGGCGCTGCCCAGCAGTCAATTCGTGCTTATGAAGTTCATAACAAAATGGATATGATGAATTAGGGGTGTGTTAGCATGCAGAAACAGTTTGTAGAGCCTAAAACAGACCTCAATTCACTCCGCATCTTCTCTATATCACTACGAAGTTTTTCAGTCTCGTGTTGCAACAAAGAGAAGTGGTGTCCCTGTTATAGATCAAATAAATAACCAGGCATGGAAACTTTAAATATGGTCACCGTATTCTAATATTCCAGAACTGTTCAGAAGAAATAAGTACCTGAATTCACAAATGAATAAATTTATGTAGCGTTTGAGAGCACTGAATCGGTGCTTTGGATTTAGAATTAGAGAAATTCAGTTCAAACTTTTAACTAAATTTCTTCCAATTCCAAAACCAAGCCACCAATTCTGAAAGGGAGATTGTTTTTTTGGCATTATATAATTACAAACGGAACTTTAGTCACATAAGAAAGTCAGTGACAGTTGATATTCCCCTTTATTACTGGATTTTTGTAATTTATATTATGCTTCATATCCCTAATTTAATACGGACACTAGCATGTGGTGAGTTGAACAAATATTTCCAGAAAATTATCTTTCATATGCAAATTTGATAGTAAGTCTGCCACCACTTGATGCTTTATTTTAGGGCAAGATAAAAAAGACCAGGTGTTAAGAGTGATAAAACTAGTACAGCATTCTAACCTTGTAGGGCTTTATTATAATACCACCTAGGACAAGAAACTAATAAGAATCGATTGAACAGTTGACCAACCAGTTTAATACTAGGCCGTTCAACAGGCCAGGTTTTATTTATGTTCTCAAAAAGGTATTATTACCCATTTTATAAAGCTATACATACAAAAAAGATGTCATTTTTAGTTTTCTAATTATAAAAGAGCTTAACATTAAAGAGATAATAACTGAGAAGATCCAGTGGGCAGCGATCTAACAGAGCCCTAACGATGCCAACTCCACTCTTGATCTCTTACACACAACTTTTGAGAAATGAGGGTTCAAGGTGCCATTTCTTTTATTAAAATAAAACTGTAACCAATAATAAAGTGTTATTCTAGCAATAACATTCTAGCAATTTAAAGTGTTAACCAATAATAAAGTTGATTTGCACGTCAGTTGCTTTAGCTTCAAGCAACCACGACACTTTCACCAAGGATTGCAGTGGTATCTCCTTGTTGAGGGTTCAAGTGCTTGTAGGGGCAAAATGTGTGTGCGCGCTATTTGTCGGGTAAAAAAAATGTCACTTTCACTAGGTCAATAACAGACTTAATTTAAGATGAGTAAATGCTTAATTTGGACCTTCCCACTTGATCCCATTGAACTTAAATAATTATCTTATATGGCATCCAAAGTAGCCTTCAAATATTCCATTTAAGGTTCTCTTTTATGAAGCCACAAAGTATATAGTGCCAGGCTAATGCCCATTGATTATGACGGGCAAATATATTATCAAAACTTCCAACAGGATGTTAAGTAAAGCTTTCATACCCATTAAATTTTGTTAAAATTCCAGCGTATAAGAGATAATAAATTCAGGAAAGCCACATAAAATCTTAAGTATGCTCCCCCTCCCTCTTTGAAACTGGAAGTTCTTTAAATGTAGTCTTACTAGACAGATCCTATGTTGACAGCTTTGCTAACTTCTCTAATTCCATATGACTACAACAGGCAGTATCTGTAACATGATTCTAGTCTCCATCAAACATTATTTTGGCAATTCCAGACCCAAAATATCAGCATCTACAAAAATCATTGAACCATTGCATCTACAAAAACCATTGACCATTGGGAGTGAGACACATCCACAAGAATGATAGTATCATTCAGGCATATCAGACATCACCACTTCATCACTGTCACGATGATTGTTTACATCTTATCTCTAATTATCACAAGATATCTCCACATTTATTTGTGTCTCGCTTTTGCAACTTCTTTTTTTTCTTCCCTTTCTTCTCTTTCCAGTCTTGAAACCTAGACCTGGGGTTTGGAAATTAAGACCTAAAGACACCAAGACAGAGGTAGATCGGTCACTTTTGCAACTTCATTTGTGGTACCCTCCATAGGGATGACATATAACTATATAAGATTTTTCCTCTCTTCCCATCTATCTAAAATCATGCTTATAAATCATTACATGCCAAGTCCAGGACCTCGAGATTACTAGTCGAGATGAAGACTTATTTCATGATCTCCTCAGCAAGCTCATCTTCAACAAGCCTATCTTGCTCTGGAAAGGAATTATAATCTTCAGCATACTTACTATCCCTGGAAAGAGAGGCTTGTTGAAGATCATGCCTCTCTATCAGTTTGTCTATCTTATAGCCCCCTCCACAAGCTTATTATCACTGATTCTCTGGCATGCTTATGGCCTTCAATAAGACACGACCGCATATCATTTTTGGATTTATAATCCATCTCTCTACAAACAACCCCCAATCTTCTTATTTATTGTCTACGCAAGTCTGGTTGTAGAAAGACCTAACCTACTTCTCTACAAGCACTTATTATTTTTAGTGAGGCTCTAACCTTTTGAAAATACATTTTTTTATTATTATTACAATAACCTCTCCTCCAGGGGCAGACTAAGAAATTTTTTTCTTGCAGATGCCAAATTAGTAGATTTATGAAGTTTAACATTTTCCTTTTATCTTTTATTTTTGGGTTTTTTTTTTTGGGGGGGGGGGGGGTTTGGTTTCAAGCACCTAAATCAAGAGAATGACTAAGGGGAATTCTACAACACAATGCATGGCTGTCAAAATTGCCCACTTCATAGTAAGGGGAACAAAGCCCACTATACTGTTATTGTTATAGCCCACCGCAAACACACAAGCATGTTACAGTCCGGTATTAAAATTCCCACTATTAATTTCTATGAGTCACTCCTGGATGACTTACGCCTTATATGATGTGGTAACACCATGTTGAACCAAATAAAAGCTTACGAGGATGGTTAGCCACTTCAGCGCTATCTTAAACACTTCACTACCAATCCTATGCATTGGATTGCCACCACTATAGCCACAATTCAACCCACTATCAATTTCTATGAGACAACCACATTGTACATGATGGGATCCCATTTGTGGATAGAAATGTACTATTAACCTCTTGAAGAATCTTACAAACGCTAGAAAAGATATCGGTCTCTTTGTGCTTGGACGGTCGGATTGACTTTCGGGAAAGCCCTGGTCTATGAAGACCTCGACATTACATAACTCTCTCTCTCAACTCAATCTTGACTTCCATCTAATCCGAATTTGCCTATGACTTCCATCATATTAGTGCAATCCACTTCTTACACACCCGCGAGAAGCCACACTTTCTCGAATCAAAAACCAAACTACTAAATCCAATCCTACCTACAATTAAACATATAGAAATGCTGTTCTCAGTTTCTTTTGTTAACATTTTACGCTATTGCTCTAGTATTCAAAGTGAAGAGAGAACCATGAAAATAATTCTTTTCAGAATGCACAGGACCTGGGAGTTCAAAATTCCACAATAGATGTTCCGCCATCAAAATGTTTGCGCCAATGATGTTGTTGTCATTATAATAACATTTAAGCATCAAACAATAATTCAGATTTCAGAAGCTGCTTTCTTTAATTCTACTTAGACATAACAATGTCAATACAGTCAAATAAAAAGCCACAACTTTATTAAGCTCTAGCCAAAGTACCTGTGAAATTTGAACTTCAGACTTGAATTTGGACAAATTGGACTCCTGAACCATCTCAATCTGCAGAGAAATACAATCAGCCACATAGAAAGTTGCAATACCAATCTTATCAATGCACATATGTCTATAGATGAGAAACCATACTTTATGCATTTCTGGCTTTGAAACAAAGGATTGGGCCACATTCTCCAAGCTATCATTCAAAACTTCAGTAATGGCACCCGTTATAGCCTCAGCTTGCTTCGAGGGCACACCTTGTGCTTCTAATCTCCTAACCTACACATACATACAACAATATCAAATGTCATTTTCCCAGCAACTACAATCCAACCTTACCACTAGGGCAACAAATTACCCTAATCAATTCATCAAATCCCAATCTCTCTAACAATCGAATATTTGAGCTCAATGCAAGCAATGAAATTAAATTGAAAGACCAATCACATGTCATTTTCACGGCAAGTACAATCCGGCAAGAAACTACCCTAATCAATTCATCAAACCCCAATCTCTCTCGTAGTTGACCGTTCAAGCTCAATGCAAGCGATGAAAGAAAATTGAAAGATCAAAAATTAGAAATTGAGAGAGAGGATCAGTTGCAAACTTACAAGGGCTAATGTGTCCACAAGAAACAAGCGCTTTCCGTTGGATTTCACAAGATGAGATGATAACCTAATCTGAGGGGCCAAATTGATGCTCAAAGTGGTTCTGAATTGTCCCACCCGCTTACATGCCGCGTAATAAGCGGCCATTCGACTGCGATCTTGGGCGTTGCAGAGATTGGAGCCCTAAGAGCCAACTTCTCAGCAATTACACAGAAATTGGATCAAATTTTTTTTAGAGAGAGAGAGAGAAAGGGATCGAAAAGCGGAGGTTGAGTATAAGAAGATGGTTGTTACTATGTTATTCAACAACAGTCCATTCGTCGTCCTTGGAAATCGTAAAGGGATTTCACTCCTTTCAACATTTACCTTCGTGTTTGTGGTATTGAACAAAAACAGGAGAGAGAGAGAGAGATTTGCAGAAGTGTGGTATTGAGCATAAACAGGAGACAGAGCAGCAAAAAAGGTAAAAATGCGCCCACCGTGGGGCTCGAACCCACGACCACAAGGTTAAGAGCCTTGCGCTCTACCAACTGAGCTAGACGGGCTTTGCTGATATGTTGGATATGCCAAATTAACTTATTTAATTGTTACTTGAAATTGATCCATCATTATTTCTTTTCAACTATGCTAATGTGGTGGTGTTAATTGGGTACCAAATTATTCACTGGGTACCAAATTATTCACAAGTCTTGATACTGATTTGTGATAATATTATAACCAACCTGTTTGTATGAAGAAAAAAAAATTTAAAAAAAGAATAAAAAATTTAAAAAAAGAATTCATATGACCGACTATTCGATTGTAAGGTAAGAATAATAATGATGGCAGTAATTAAGTGCATTTCTTTACTTAAAAGAAAATAGATAACACAAGTATTGCAACTAGTTGTTTAAGATTGCACTAAATCGCTTCAAATCATATATCTTCTTCTTGGATGTTGAATTAGAATTGGATTCTTTTTGTCTGACTATATGCTGTTTCTTTATTCAGTTTCTGACTAATTTCTATAGAGTGAAGAATCTCTGTAGTGAATAAAGAAATCACAGAGGGTAATGCTAACATGTAACTCTTTATCTTCCATACAAAGGACTTGTCTTTCTTTCATGAATTACAAATCAGCTTGAAATATTAGGTCAGGATAATCCCGTTTATTCTATATTCCAAATTTCCAAGGCTAGCTTTTCAAGCACAGATTATTTTATGTGTATGTGTGTGTATATATATATATATATATTGTCAATATGTATTAAGGAGTTACAAATGTACCACATGATTTGAAAATACAATTTAGATAAAATGAGAATTTAACTTGGATGAAATTCTCAAGTAATAATGTGGGATGAAATTAGATGAAATTTAACTCAAATTTTTAAACTAAAATTTTTCTCATTCAAAACGCCTATTTGGTGATCTCAAACATACATAGCATAAGCCAAATCTTCTTCATGTAAAACCTGTCAAATATAGATCAGAAAAAATATATAATACCATGAATTCATAGTCAATTAGGTTCAGTTCACAATTGAATCCAAATTTTTTCCATAATTTTATCCAAAAAGAACACCTGTAGTATAGTGGCGCTTAAATTCATAAAGAAGAAAATGTTTATACTTGCATGACAACACAGTATGTACATTCACCCAGCTGGTGAAAAATCCAATACAATGCTCCTATTGTATTTTCAGTGCACCAAATCGAAGGAAATTTAGTTCAAACTTTAAACTAAATTTCACCGATTCTGTCAAACATAATTTCCATGATATCTCAATTTTAGAACTATGAAGCGAAAATCTTGCCAAGAAGCTCAAAGCTATGGAAGCAAGAGATTGACTGACACTAAAAAAATTAAGCAACAACTGGTTTTATGTAGAAACTGAACCCAGTATCTAGGTTTTAATAACAGCACCGTGGAACACCGGGAAATAGGCATCAAGTTCAAGATGGTCTAGGATCTTCTGGGTAGCCCACAGATACGACGAGTGGCCCTCAATGAGCTCTGTTACATCCACCTGTGGAAACAAAGAAATTTTCATATCCGAAAAGAAAATGCAGAACTAAAATAAGGAACGTCTGCCATGGTAACAAATTGGTAATGGCAAGCAGAACTTACATTCTCAATTCCAGGAACATCAATTGGTTGAATTCCAGCTAATCCTTTACTAAGTAGGCTGTTCCAATACAATCAAATAAGTTTAAATACGAAATTATTCAAAGGTTATTTTGCCAAAGCTCCATATGGCAGGACAACAAATTTGAAAGTTCTGAACTCACACAAACCTTATTGCCCATAAATATATGGGTTAGTAGCCTATATATATAGACATATTACATGTAAATATTAAAGAGAATCCCAAGTCCCAACTAGATATATGTATGTATGTATGTATGTATATATAGAGAGAGAGAGAGAGAATGATCAAACATTTCACTCTCATGCTTCCATTTCAGAAAGAGAATAGGTTCAGCGAAGAGGGGGAAGGTATAAAAAACATCAGATTGCCAATTGCCTTCAAAAGGAAAATATATACATTGTATAATTTAAGAAGTAAAGGCATCTTTTTTTTCACACACACACGTCTCTTCTGAGACTCAAATCCCTGACCTCCCTTTGGATACCGCTAGGCCACAATCTATAGCATAATCTATAGCATAAGAGTATTTTGCAGTGTCAGCCATAATCTATAGCATCGGAGAGTATTTGCATATGGCACATACCTAGCACGGAAAGCAATTCCAAGCATCCAATCATTTGTAGCATAAGCATTCAAAAATCTGCCAGCAACTACCTGCAAAACAGAAAAAAGGAAACTTCTATACATACTAAGGATAGGTAATAAAGATAGATTCGCGTGATCAATACTAAAGATGAAAAAGGTAAAAAGTTAAGAGAGAAAAAGTAGAAAAGAACTCCAGCCACCTTTCTAACAGCATCCCAATTCTCATCTTGAATCGAAATGGGTGCCCCAAGAAGAACAACTCTCTCTACAAGTTCGGCTGCCAAAATTCAGTAGAATTACATCAGGATCATTCATAAAACTGACCTATTCATGAAAAAAATGATGATATGACCGAGAGTTACCATTGCGTTCTGTTTCAGCCAAGAACTGGAGACACTTGTAAATCACCCGGGCTCCAAGTGAGAAGCCTACAAGTGTCACAGGCCTGAAAATTCATGGGCAGCCAAGAATAGAATTGCATGAACTGCTCATATCATACTTTCAAGGAAATGGAGTTAAAATGCTCTTAATTTTGATACTCGTATACCTGTGCCCTTGCAATCCTTTCAGTAACACTTCTTCAGCAAGAAGTTTTCCAGCCTTATCCGATCTACAAGATATTAAGAAAAAAGATCCATGAAGAAAGTAAGTATGAGGGTGGGCCTTGGCTTGTGACCTAGAGGTCACAAGTTCAAAAGGGGAAACAGCCTTTCCATATGTGGAGGTAAGGCTGCTTACATCTGACCCTCCCCAGACCCCGAAATGGCAAGAGACACGTGCACTGGACTAGTCTTTTCATCCATGAAGAAAATAAGAAAGGGTACAACTAAAATGATATGCTATACCAAGAAATTTCCTAAAGGATACTAAGAAATGGAAACATAAGAGATGAAAAATGTATCCTTCCTGCACAGTACACATCTAGTAGATATAGGGGGTTTGAAATCACCATTCAAAATAGAAAATAGCCAAGGTTGGAATATTCTCTGAACCAATGATCCATAGTTACATACAGTGAATATATGCTGTCTGAAGAAGGCTAATGAAGGTACAATAGTTCATTTAAAGAAAGTTAAAACTCAATTGAATTCCAAAACTAACGATTCTCAAAGTTCCATTTCAAACAGTTTTATAGAATGAAAATACACCTTATTTCCGATGTGACTGCATACATGCTGATTGAATGGAATGGAACTAGAGAACATTTTCTTCCCCTTTTTCCTCCTAATATTTCTACTTACAGTGAAGTGACAAAGAGAAGTGGAAAACCTGTCCACAGCAATTGCCCATTTGCTGTCAATTAAATCAGTAGCCGCAAGTAATGTTGCTGGCCAAGCCAACGCTGTCAAAAGCGTGCCCAACACTGTAAGCATAGCACCTTGCTTCATCAATCCCAAAGCAACTCCTGCAGGATATAGTAACGTTGGCAATATCATATACCATCGCAGTAACTATTTAGTTTATTGTAGCAACTATGAGGGGTGAACCATTTACTTGAAGTAAGCCAATCCTGAATTGCAGTGCTTGCAGCAATCAGATTTTTAGACTCCCACTGCAGTGCATACCTAAAGAAATGTTAGGGTTGTAAGGGTATGAAAGCAGTAAATGTTCTTCAATCGTTCTATAATTCTTTATCATGTAGATTCTAATTCCAAAAATAGACAAACTTGAAAAATAGATAAATAAATAAATAATAATAAACTATTAACTTTAAAATTCTCCGTACAGAAAATAAATATTAAACAAACAAAATCAGGCTACCCAACATACGTTGCATCACAACATAATTTCCATGCAAGAAAAACATGGCCTAGGACCTCCTATAGCTAAACGCTAATTCCTTCCCTTTACCAATTAGACCCTCGCTTATGTTTATTGTAGCACACACTAAGATGAAATTAATCGTCAATGCTTGATCCTTAGGAATTCATGACTAGGGTTTTGATAGCTCATTATTGAAGTAACATTATTTTCATGTTCACTCAACGTTGTACTATTGACAAAGCTTGAATAAAGTTGTTTAGAAAAGCATTTTGTATAAGGATCTACGATCCATACTCCGTAGTACAGGGTCATAGCTCAAATGTTAACTCAACAAAGCCTTGCCGTAACTATTATGGCATCCAACCACATTAATCAAATTAATCCTGTTTCAAGATTCCAATTTATCTAGGGCCATGGCTTCAATTAAACAGAGCTTGATATAAAGGAAGATGGACTGCACACTTGAGTGGACTCCAAGAATCACACAAAGCAGACATTCTAGCCAAAAGAGGATCATCATCTCTTAAAGAATTCTTTATATATTTTGATCAAAATAAATTTTTTAAGCTTTCTCTATTCTCTTGTAAAATGGGACATATGTTCATGATATCCTTTTTTTTTATAAGTACATATGTTCATGATATCTCTGTTGGCGTAAGGAACTCTCTTCCTGTACTTTGTACTTCTCTTTCTTAATTAAATTTTAATTTTTTTAGGATCACAATAAAAAAAAAGTAGGTGTGCCCGATTTAAGATCATATTATCATTCTGGAAAAAAAAAAGATCATATTATCTCCAACCTCATTTTTATAAATCAAGTTATTAACTACTTCGAATAAATCCTGAAATTTGAAACTACCAGTTATCCAATAAAAACCTAGAATTCCTAATAATTAACCAAAATCCTGGGATACAATATTTCGTATAATTGATAACTTCAAAGTTATTCCAATTTAAAATAAAAATTACACTCTAATATATATATATATATGAATATGATTGGAACGTACTTATGGATTTTATTTGTGAACAATAAAATGATAGTGCTGCTCGGGCAAAGTATCATGTGTGGCAAACCAATATAAATTGGAGAAAGGTCATAGTAAAGTCAAGCACACAGGAAATTATAAGAAAAAGAATGAGAGAATTACCAGAAAAATATATATTTATATCCACATTCAGGCTATCGATGTGAATTACTTGACAAGGACCAAACTGTATCCAGTGGGCAGACATGAACATAATTAACAGTTGGAACATTCAAAATGTGGTGTACCTTTCCAAGTTATCATTCTGTCCTTCCCACGGCCTTATAAAATCTTCCTCCTCAAAAACAAATCCTGAGATCAAGATCTCAACTCCCAGCCGCTGGCAAGGGAAGGTTTTATGAGGATAGAATTTTTCAACAACATTTATTTGAAAAGAAATATCAGTCAGTATAAAATTAAACGAAAATTTGGAAAAAGCGAAGATTTAACAGAGTTCCTTGGAAGACTAAAATATCTACCTTACCAAGGGACAGAAAGAATAGGAAGTCCCTAGTTATTGGGAGACGGAAGATAAAAACTCACCCCTTGGTTGTGGTTTTCCCCTATAGCTTTGAACTCAAATTCATTAATGCTTCCAGTTCTCCTAGCCACTTTACTCCCCGTAAGTCCAGCTCCAGCAGCTGTGATAAACAAAGTGTTTATTTAAAAAATTATAATTACAGTGGAAAATTTTAAAACATGAAAGAATGACATCCTTTCTGATATTCACATATCCTCTATGTTAATTCAAGTTTTGATTCCAGCAGCAAATAGTACACAAACGCCAGCTCTTTTATCAATTCTATACATTACTGATTGTGATAATTATTAATTAAACTTAAAAGAAAAATCTAAAACAAGATAAGCACATGATTTAATATCTATCTAGCTAGCTACAGGAATTGCAGGTATTTCACCATGTGTCATGTGCAGAAATCTTCACCACAACTATTTGCCATTTGTTGTAAGCACTTTTACAAAAGAAACCAATTTTGATGTGAGATCTACAAAAAGCAACCCATTAAACCTAATTATGAATCACCTCCAAAAGATGCAGCCACTGCAACAGACCCAGCAACAGTCCCTGCAGCACTTGCAGCTGCAGCGAACCCGCTTGCTCCAATCACAGGGATGAGAGTGCCCAATGTAGGTGCTAAAGCACCAAATCCTGCAGCAATTGCCGGAGCAGCCAAACCTGTTGAAGAACACGACACAAAATGAAATTTTAAAACATTCATGTCATTGGAAACATTGTTTGAATAAGATGTTTAAACTTTAGAGAAACCTAAGAAGGACATCATACCACCAGTAATTGCCATTAAGGTTCCACCAGTTAATGC
>JAOTQH010000031.1:4227385-4239068 GCA_025631255.1 Cornus kousa
AAACTTAAACCATTATATTTATATTCTTGTTTTTCCTTTTGCTTTTTTTTTTTTTTTTTTTTGGGTGGGGTGTTTTAGTTATATATAAATATGCATACTCGATCCGTATAGTATAAATTTATATATATATAGTATACGTAGTATAATACAGCTATAGTTATCAAACCCCCGTTCCTGATGCATCATTTCCACCATTCACCAACACAAGACAACATCATTAGCACAAACCTCTACTTGTCCGTTTCTTCAGAACTGCACTGCACAAAGAGTTAGACTCAGCTCCAACTTCTCTAGCTTGGTTTATATATATATAAACAAAGTCTCATATCATCATTTGGTTTTTCCTTTCCTTTTCATATCATTCCTCTTTTATCCCCCATAAGAATCATTATATATATGGTAAAAGATGAGGCATTGTTAATACAACACGCGCTTATTTGCTATCACACATAAAAATTGGTGAGTGTTGCTCACCACCAAATGAGCTTATGATTATATCTGATAACACTTGGTTACCTTTTCAACTGTAGGGTTACACACAACTATTTCTTTCTCTCTCTTTTCCTTTTAAATAGCTAGCTTTTTTAGTTCATCTATATTAATTGGCTATGATTTAAAGATGATATATCACTAAAGGAATTGTGGTTGGGGTGGTGGTGGTGGTGAATTTGATGCAGTCATATCACCTATTCAACTATGATGGACACCATGGAATCATGTGTTCCCCCCGGGTTTCGGTTTCATCCAACGGATGAGGAGCTCGTAGGGTACTATCTAAGGAAGAAGGTCGCGTCGCAGAAGATCGATCTTGATGTTATTAGAGACATTGATCTCTACAGAATTGAGCCATGGGATCTCCAAGGTATAAATTCTTTCTTTGGTTACTATTCTTTTTTGGGTTTCATTTCAATTATATGTATAATTCTAAATTAAATATGTCTAACAAGAGCCCATTTCAACTTTGAAGATACAAATCACCTAGATTCAAAATTGGATCTCAAAATATTTTTGTCTTCAAACCTAGATGTAGTATATCACCTACAGAAAATTAAATTTCTTTGTATTATATTTATTCTTTAAACAAATCTGACCTAATTATCCTACCGGTAAATTCAAGAAGTTTGACCACTATAATGATAGACTGAATGGTTTGGTTTTTACATGAATGGGATCTGAATGGTAATGTGCAGAGAGGTGTCGAATCGGATGTGAAGAGCAGAATGAATGGTATTTCTTCAGCCACAAGGATAAGAAGTATCCGACTGGGACGAGGACCAACAGAGCCACCATGGCTGGGTTTTGGAAGGCAACCGGGCGAGACAAGGCTGTGTATGATAAGGCAAAACTCATCGGCATGAGGAAAACCCTCGTTTTCTACCGAGGGCGGGCACCAAATGGACAGAAAACTGATTGGATCATGCATGAATACAGGCTCGAATCCGAAGAGAACGGTCCTCCACAGGCAAGCATTATCCTTAGTACTAAAACTCAAATGATATACTCTTACCTACGTATAATCTTTTCTTTAAGCTAACAGATGTGTGTGTGTGTCAAAATTTTATTTTATATTTTTCTCTTCCCTTTAGCTAATCTTCCAGCATCCTAAAAAGATTTAAACAGCCTCTCTAGGTGGGATTTTTTCAGATTTGTGTGCATGGATAAAGGTCTGAATTTCATTACTACTACTAGTTCAGGAACTTTTTCAAATTTTTGTAAATGAAAAGGATTTCAGAATATATCAATTCCTCTCTCTATCTCTGAAAGTTGATTTACCGAAGGAAAGAGGAAAAAAAGAAAAGTTAGTCATAAATTCTTCATAGAAACCTAACTTCTATATGAGATATATATATTTTGTTCTTGTAGTCATAAATTACTTTCCAGGACCATTTTTCCACCTTGTGAGGTACGGAATCACTTATGATTTCATGCATGCATATGAAATATCACTATGTAATGTCTGGAATAAAGATGATCGACTTTCAGACTCTAAGTCAAAAGTTAGTACTTTTCGAGCCAATGAAATACTTTCAAAGTCCATTTTGGTATGAGCTTCACCTACTTCAACTTGTCAAATAGAAATTTTAATTCCATTTCTCCTCTTATCTCATGAGCACCTTTGACTACCCAAACATCTGCTTATCTTTCCCACTATTCAAGAGAAGTAGACGTGAGCTACGGTAGTCAAAGTTGCTCATGAGCCTAACAAAAAGGATAAAAAACACTCTACTTTTTCCTAATTTATGATCTTTATGAGCATTGTTGGAAAAATCAGATTGATTGTAAACCTAATCTTTGTCATTATTTACAAAGAGTACTGATTGCCTCGAGTATTCAAGCCGATCAATTTTTACCCTTTACAGCCTGAGCATTTAAACAATAGCGCATTTTTTTCTTCATTTCCAATTTCTACTGCAAAGAAAATTTAAAATAAAGGATAAAAATTTATGTCTCAAGTCCGTATAAAGGAGGAGGGTTGTGTTAGGTAACTTAATTGTCGGGCAGCGTAAAACTTTTTCATGACCAATATAAACATGAAAAATGTTTTTTTATTAATTCTTTCATCGTGTTGATTTCGTACCATCTCTTGCAGGAAGAAGGATGGGTAGTATGCCGAGCATTCAAGAAGCGAACGACAGGCCAAAGCAAGGGCATTGAAGGGTGGGACACGGCCTACTTCTACGAGGAAGCAAGCGGTATGAGCTCGGTTGTGGATCCAATTGATTACATTACAAGGCAGCCCCAGAACTTTTTAGCTCAGAGTTACATGTGCAAGCAAGAGATAGAAGCGGATAATTTGAATTTCATGCACTCTTCTGATCAATTCATACAGCTTCCTCAGCTAGAGAGCCCATCTCTGCCATTAATAAAGAGGCCAAGCTCATCCATATCTCTGTTATCAGAAAATAATGAGGAAGAAGAACAAATCATCAGAGGGTGCAACAACAGCAGTACCAACAAGAAAGTGACTGATTGGAGAGCTCTTGACAAGTTTGTTGCTTCCCAGTTGAGTCAAGAGGACAGATATGAGGATGAGGGAGTGTCAAGCTTCGGAATGCATAATGATTCGGATACGGCGCCGTTGCTGTTCTTGCAGAGTGGTAGAGAAGAAGGGATCAAGTTAAATGGGTTCTTGAGTTCAAGCCCGGATCGTGATATTGGAATTTGCATATTTAATAAATGAAGAGATCGAGTTGAAGTAAAAAAGAGGTTTTATATATATATTGATATATATAATTCTTGATTTGTAAGGGTTAAAGAATCATGAAGACAATATATATTCTGTAAAAATATGGTTGTGAATTATATAATGACTACTGAGTGAAGAAAAGCCTCCTTCCCTCCCTCCCCCTCTTTCTCACACACACGCATGCATTAGGATATGAATGACTATGAAGAAAAACCATTTGAATTTCTTATATTATATATATATCACATGGAGTAAAAGAAAAAAAGAAGCTAGTCTATAAATTTGAGGACATCGATCGATCCATGTATGATGAGGTTGGTAACATAAGTACACATATGTAAGGCATGCATATATATATATATACCCGCAGAAAAAAGGTATATATGCTATTTGAAATTGGATAATTAATTACTGAATCATGCTATATATACTGATGATTGTTCAGAAAATGTTTTGTGGAGATGTTCACCGAAAAAAAAAAAATGTTTTGTGGAGATGAGGCTGAATTTCTGTCCTAATTCATTGGTATAAACATAAGATACACCTTGAATATTGTGTGCAGTAGATGTGCTCTTTGAAATTATTGTTTACAGCTGAATGTACAGACATGGACAAAATAAACCATGCAGAAATAAATATATACACGGTAATTAAACTACACCTTCGTTGTATCAGTTTCTATTTTATTTATTTATTTTTGTAAGTTCGATTGAAAAAAGGAAATTCGATTTTTTTGAAAAGAATCAAATATATATATAATAGGGGAGGCTGGGAGCATATATTTTGTAAAATTTTATAAATTATTAAGCATAAATAAATAATAATAAAAAGTTTAATCGCCTATGAATTGTAACTGTATGAATTGTAGCTTCACAACTACAATTCATATATTTGATTCTTTACTAATTTTTAACGAAACATGTGAGACATGCATTGTCTCACTGAAAATTTACTAACTTGTCCTTTTAAGTTTTGAAATTTTAAATTCAAAAAACATATACGAAAATATATGAAATATATTGTTTGAAAAATGAAATTGGACACTTATTTTGGGACATAAAAAAGGAAAGTATGACACTTATTGTAGGACTAATGGAGTAGATTTCTATACCTTCAAAAATAAATAAATAATAAAACTAGATTTTTATCGTGACAACAATTTTTTTTTTTAACTTTCTTTGTTTTTTCACAAAATGTAGGTCATATAAGTGTGAATGCAGAAGAGTTATCATCATCACAACATCGTATTTGCATTTCATGCTGTAATAACTTAAACACAAAATTAATTACCTAAAAAAAAACTTAAGCACAAAATATATATACCGGCAGACAAATTTGAAATATCAAACCCAAATGCGCATGCTTCAGGTTGTTAATTCAATTGCTGTCGATTAACTATGCATGATAATTAATTTTTAATGGAATTTAATTATTCTCTAGTCTGCGAAAATTTGAGCTAGCAATTCAATAATTAATTAAGCTTGTGTATGCATTTAGGGACAAGGAGGCAAACGAGTGATTAAAACACGATATTGTCTACCAATCGCATTACGAGTTTCTTGGCTTGTAGTTGTCTTTTTGTTTGATTTTTAGTAGTGTTTGTTTCCTGTCTTTTCGGCTTGGTCTTCTTTAGCTGCTTCTTTGTGGTTGCTTTTTCCTTCTTTTTCCTTTTGTCTATAAATTGACCATTTACTATTTACCATTTACCGAAGGAAATAAATAAATAAATGATTAATTACCGATAAATAAATAAATAACTAAATGATCTCACGCTTCAAAAATTGCATCATTGGTGTTTATCGAAGCTTATTGAAATTACCTTGTCAAAATACCAAATTTTGTCACACCCCTTATCCATAGGGTAAGGAAAAACAATCCCCACTAATGTATAATCTGCACATAATGGACTAAAAAATTTATCTAAAATTCAATACTCATCTAATTGTGGAAATACAATTTATTTGAAAAGTAGACTCCAAAAAAATTTTTAAAGCATTCAGAGAACCGAAATTTACTAGCATGATACTACCTATAATCTTTTTTTTCTTTTTCTTTTTTTAGTATTTTTTTATAATAATAAAATAAATTTCTTAACTTAAATGGTATGTCCTTTACTTTCAAGCTCAAGAAAACTGAATTAATTTTTGCTTTGGCTTGCAACCAAACATAGCAAAAGAATATTTTGTGAGCCTCATCAAACAAACATGCATAGCCTAAGGAATCTCTCATCCCATGTGAGAAAGAAACAAGATTAAGGGAATGGAGAGAAGCATGAGGAAGCTTGGTTTTAGATTGAATAGATTGATCATGGGTAAAGCATGCATATACCAAGTGGGGTCCACGGCTTGTCTAGCATGCGCTGTGCACCGTGGCTCCTGTTAGCACGCTTGTCGATTTCCATGGACATTTTGACCCTCCCTATACAAATATATGTTCTCCTAGTGCAACACATACTAGTAATACTTATCTCATTCATATATATATATATATATATATATATTAGCGCTTGAATTTAAGTAATGATCATTAGCTTAACATTTGAAAAAAGAATATTAGGACTTGAATTTAAGTAATGATAATCGACTTGAAACCATATAATTATTTTTTGACTTTTGTTAGGGTTATGCCTCCTTTATTCCTATATATTCCAACTTTCTTCTACAAAATTTTACCTTTTACCCGTGAAAAAAAGAAAAAAGAAAAAAAGAAGAAGATGGTTTTAAGTGATAACCACGTGAAACACAATAGAAACAATGGGTTTTTTTTTTTTTTTTTAATAAAATACTTGTTTTATTTTTTATTTTTATAACCATGTAAAACCTTCTTCTTCTTCTTTTTTTTTCTCTTTCTCTGCGTGCTTCAAGCACGTAAAACTTTTTTTTTGTTTCAATAGTTCAATCTCTCTGCATCTATCTTGCAATCTTAAACAAAATCATTGTTCTCTAAATCATATATAAATTATTATCATATTGCATTCAAACAAGTTATTGTATAATTTTTTATTTCAATTCTTTAAAAATAAATAATTATTTTCAAAAAAATGAATCATAGTAATGCATGACTTTATGAAACATGGACACTCCTCTCAGGGGTCCCGTACCAGTGTCGGACACTTTTCGGGCACGGACACATGGATCCGAGGCTCGGACACGTGTCCGACAATTCTGTGAAGTGTCCAGAAATTATTTTTTATTAGACACGAGGTAGACACGGCTTGGACAAGGGGTGGACAAGCCTCAGACACAGGGTGGACACGCCTCAGACACACGGGGGACACGGCGGGTATATTTTGTATTTTTTTTTTTAAAGATAAATGGAGTACCTAATGTAATTTTTTAAAAATTTAAAAGTAAAATTTTGAAAAAAATATGCAGTACTACACAGACAACATAGTACTAGTTTATAGTTATGTCTCTTCTGCACATCTTCATTTTGAATTTGGATCAACTTTATTTTTCATTTATTTTGTATTTTGTGTTATCTATGTTTTTCTTATAACAAAGATGAAATTATTAAAATTGGTCCGATTATTTATTGTTATTTTATTTATAATTTTGTATTTTTATATACATATTTGTTATTAGAAAAATGAATATGTAAGATTCTAATAATTATATTTTGAATATATAATTTTATATATATAAATATATATATTATTTTATAGGCATATTCTCGCCGTGTCTATATGTTATTTTTAAAAAAATTATCGTAATTCATATAGTGTTGTGCCCATACTTCGTGTCGATATGCGTGCTTCATTGAGCGTGAGTGTAAACTGTAATTTGCTTCTTACCCTAATTTTCTTTTTCTACGTAGCTAAGTTGTCAGACTCACCAAACCGTCCCACCAAAGATGAGACGTCCAATCAATCATGTTGAATCGAATGAATGCACCGAAACTTTAGTAAAACCATTATAAAAATATATGTTTATAAATATATATATATATATATATATATGTATGTATGTATATATCTCATTTCTCAACGTGATTGTTACTGTTGATTGTCCAAAATAATTTGTTACACATGCCCTCTCAGGCTTGGTCGGAACAAGTATTGGCAAAACATTACATTATGGACCCTACTAGTCTTTTGCGACGTTTTCAAACAGGTGGATTGAAAAAAGATGAACCATATATCAGTTGCGATTAATATATTGGTTGACCTATATAAGGTTTAATTTAAGGAAATACAAAAAACAACCAACTTTCTAACCAATTAAAAAAATTTACCATAAAGGGTAATATGTGTTTGGAGTAATTTTGAGAGAAAATATTTTGTAGTTTGAGATCTTTTACAAATGTTACTATTTTTTAAACTACAAATTTGGATTCTATTTATGAAACATGACATTTCACCCATTAAATTTATAAAATTTAAAAATTGAAGATTTCTTATAATACTTTTGGTCTAAAAATTCATCTAATTTATTTCGTACCCTTCTCTCAATAAAAAAAAATGGATCAAATCATTATGTGCTTTAGCATTAAGGAAAAAATAAAAATAATAATTAATGGGTCAATACATGACTCTCTCTATTCACACAAAATAATAATAATAATAATAATAATAGCAACAGTATCAAACAATAATTTGGGTAACAACGTACAGCTTTTGAAATTAAAGTAAATTCCAAACTTTTGAGTTTATTATAGTCAGTAAATCAAATGTGTGGTCTTAATTTGAGTGATCGAGCCCAATTAGTAACTTCGAATTCTCTGATCCAATCAATTGGCAGGCCCTATGGATCCATGACCCACAATTAGGCCCAAAAGAAGATAGCTCCGCTGACCTTGAACTTAAGCCCACAAGCCATGAGTAGGTCCGTAGTTAATGGCGTCACGACTCGTATATATATAGATATATATATTTTATGCTTCCCAAAGTCAAGCGACTTACCCATTAAGTCAAACCCTTAAGGTTAATATGTTTTGGTTTTGAAGTTTCAACATCCTTACTTTGTATATCCAACACATAAATTTGTTCACATAAATTCAAATTTGTATAATGCCCACATTTTAAAGATATATTTGTAATTTGTTCATATGCTTCCATGTTTCTTGAATACTACACTGACTCTACTATGATTCGTCAACATTTCAACAAGAGGGACTGTGATTTAATTCTTCAACTTCCTTTAAGCATCCGAGGAGGGGCTGATCATAAAATCTGGGGGTTCACCAAAGATGGTTGTTTTTCTGTTAAAAGTGCATATCATGTGGCTCTGTCTCTTCTCTCCAAATTTCCTCCTTCCCAGCCAGTGGACGGTTGTAGCTTTGATGCCGTTCGACCCGCTATGTGGAGGGAGGTGTGGAAAATCCGAGCTCCTAGAAAAATTCAGATTTTTATTTGGCAAACTCTCCATGAGAGAGTTCCGGTGAAAAAACAACTCTTTAGTCGAAAGGCTTCTGATGTACCTTACTGTTTGTTTTGCGAAAATTCCGATGAAACAGTGGAACACCTTCTTTGTTTGTGCCCGTTCACTTGTACAGTTTGGAAACTCAGCCCTCTCCAACTTGACTTTGGTGGACAACAACCTTCCTTTTGGCAGAAATGTTGGGTGGACATGTGCATGCGTTGGCATTCGTCGGACTCCTCGGCAGACTGTACGGGTCTCGCTGCTTTCATTTGTTGGTCAATTTGGAAATGCAGGAATGATTTCGTTTTCAACCATCGCAGATGGGATCCATTTGAAGTGGCCCAAAAAGCTCTTCGGGATTTCAATGAGTTTTTGGAGGTTTCTCGCCAGAATTCTTTGCTTGCTGTTCCCTTGCCTTTTTATCTTCCTCCATCTGTGGTTTGGACTCCCCCTCCAGTAGGCTTTTACAAGCTTAATTTTGATGCATCTTTCCACTCTTCCACGAAGACTTGTGGTGGGGGAATGATTTTGCGCAATCACATGGGCCATCCGGTAAAGATTGCTTCTGTTTTTTTCACTCATGTTAGCGGTCCGTTTTTGGCTGAAGGCTTGGTGCTTAGAGAATCCTTTCTTCTTTTACAAAAGTGGGGTTACCATAATGTGGTCATTGAGGGAGATTGTCAATCTGTTATACGTTTGCAGCTTACTGTCGAAGCTATTTTGGTGGTTCTTAATGATGTTTCTTTTCTTCTTAAGGAGTGTTAGGATCTTCCTTGGCGTGGGTTTCTCGCAAGGGAAATGTAGTCGCTCACTTGTTGAGCAAAAAAACTCTTGTAGCCGAATGTGGTGATGTTGAGTAGAGCATCTGGCCCCCGTGGTTGTGTGATGCTCTTCTTTCTGATTGTATTTTTCCTTCTGTTGTATGAATTGTCTTTCTTGTTAAAAAATAAAAAAATAAAAAATAATAATAATAATAATAATACTAGACTGACTCACTGAGAAGTGAGAACCCCTTCTTCCCCTTTCCATCGTGAAGTAAAATAAAGATTATATAGAATTCCATTAGATTTTGATCACATTCCAACAAGAAAAAATAAATGAAATCAATACAAAGGAAAAGACATTGGGTGAGTTAGACATACCATCTCATTGCTATGTATTTAGCCAATGAAAATTTGCTTTCCATACACTGATTTATTAAATTTTCATTGACCATCAAACTAATGACGTGATACACCCAGTTCATCCCATACCTACTCCAAAACGTAAAACACAATAATAATAAGAACTATAATAAGATTACTAGGACCTTTACTTTGTTCATTTTTAGCTTTAACTATTTTAGCTAGCACTATATTAAATATTAGAAACCAGTTTGAACCATTCTACAAAGTCTATGTACTCTTATTGTCTCTTTGAATGCTTGCTAATACATGTCCGTTACTTCTTAAACGCATCTATAATTTAATACTGGATGCTTCTCAAATACTTTAAAATGTAACTTTTCCAATAATAATATTATAGTATAATTATTAAAAATAAAATAAAATATATAAATAGGAATACTTGTGAAACGAAATCATAGTAATTACATTTCAATTCATAATAATGGATCAAGCCCAAATTAAAGGTTGCCAAGCTTGGCCCAACATATTCGCCTGCAATGCAAGATCCAATGGAACTATGTCTTTCATAACCCTGGCCTGGGCTTTGCCTGATTAAGCAGCCCATTAAAACTCACCGACTGGTGGTAGGACCCACACCAGATGACACTGAAGTAAATGCAATCGTTAAGAGTGACACGTGCACCGAAGTCTTCGTTGAAAGACGACCATTATCAATTTTGTCACTTGAAATACCATTGATACCCTCTAAATCCACTCACTTATATGCTTCCCATTGAAATTAAAACAAAAAAAAAAAAAAAAAAAATTCAAATTTAATGTTGTGCAGTATATATGAAATGATCAAACTAGAGATGGTGATCCAAACCACAAAAGTTCACTCTCATTAACCCTAGCTTTGCAGAACACAAAACATATATACTCAAAACATCTGCAAACACAGACTAACATAGAGGAGAGTTACTCTATTCACATACATAACCACATTTATTCATATATATATATATAGATATATATACAATTAGGCCGTAGCCTTCTTGGCTTTCTTAGCCCCACCGGACTTTATGGACTTTGGCTGCTTCGGCTTCGCCGGAGTTGATCTCTTACTCTTCCTCGGCGGCGCAACCTTCTTTGCAGGCTTCTTCGCCGTATCACTTGTTTTGTTGATTGATTTGGTCTTCTTGCTCACAGGCTTTGCAGTTATTGTCTCTTTCTTACCAGATTCTGATAACTTGTATGAAGCTCTGATCTTGATTAGCTTCCCTCTTGCGGCGGAGTTCTTCAATTGGAGCCCCAAAATCTTCCGAAAATTCGCCGGAAGCACCGCCTTGTGCTTCTCTTCCATGTATTTCGCGATCGCGTACGGACTCGAACCTCCTTTCTCGTTCAACGCCAACAGAGCCTCTTTAATCATCTGCATCAATCCATTAAAGATTCATATAAGTGATCAAACAATTTCAATTCATGCTCAAAAGCGCTCCAATCTAATCAAAATTCATATAAACCTAAAATCAGATGAGTAATTGATTAATGAATTACCTGAAAATAAGGAGGATGAGACGCAGTCTTGGCCATTTTAGGTTTCCTCTCCTTGGGAGCCCTACGCTTCTTCTCCTTCACAGGCTCCTCCGCCGCTGCAACTGCCTCCGTTGGCTGCTCCACGGTGGCGTTATCAACTCCCTCGGTGGTTGACATCACAAATCACAGAAAAAACAGGGCTAAATTGTGACCTTAAGTGCTGAACTATGACGATAGACGAATGTGCCTCCAGGTATTTATAGTAGGGAACGACTTGCGTGGAAAAATGCTCGATTTCTATTGGTGGTTGTGAGGTCACACGGATCGCCAATTTAGTGAGAATGGATCTGGACTGTACACGTGGAAAATTCCTTAGCATTTGATCAGTTAGACTTTGCCCTCTGAATCAGATACTGATGTGCCATTCTTATCTAGATTGGTCTAGAATTATTAATTACTTGGGAGCTTTGGAAGTGTTATTTTTGTTTCATGTT
>JAOTQH010000031.1:4239168-4257294 GCA_025631255.1 Cornus kousa
GTCTATATGTCTAACTCAATAATCCTTAATTAATTATATAAACAGTAGGATCCTAACAACCTAGTTTGAATTTTATTGACACAAAATTCGCATAATACATAAAATAAATTCATTTTTATTGGTATGCTTTTGTTCCAACCACCATCAACATTTATTCAAACTTGCACAAACACGATAAGACATAGGGTTTCCATATTCACAATAGTTACCCCTCTATTCAAATACGAGGATTGGTGCATGTGTCATATATACAAAACTAGAATGATCATGTATAGTAAATAGTTAATTTTTGAGAGTATTATGAATAGGAGGATTAATTAGTTCACTAATTACTTGAAAGTAAGAAGGATGATGATAAACATTCTTAGCCTTTTGGAGCTTCTTCCTCTTCCTCTCCTTGCCAGACTTGTTTGGCACTCCAGATTCCTCTGTCACTGATTCCTCTTCTAGGTGAATTCCTCGCAAAGGAATATCAATTTTATTTGAGACCATCACATCAGCATCTACATCTACATCTACATCTACACCTATACCAATTCCCGCCATTACGAATATCCGAAGTAGAAAGTGGATTAAAACTAAAATGATCTATATTCGAATAAATTAAACTATTGATTCAATGCAATACTTGCTCGATCTTGAGAATGTTTGAAGATGCATATAGGTATTTATGGTAAGGAATGGACCGAATGGTTCATGTGGGACGAGTACTCAAAATATGATTGCTCGATTGAGGTCACATAAGTAATTTAATCAGATTAACTAGACAAATTAAGTCAAATAATGGGGGATTAAGACAATGACAATTCAATGTAATGGGATTAAGTTTCATTTACATAGCAATTTATTGTATATTTTGATGGGGAAAAAAATAAAAAGAAGAAGAAGAAAGTTGTGCGTTCATTTCAACTCTCTGATTAGGAATCACCAAGATAATGAAAAAGACTAAAAACAGAAAAAAACAGCTAATTTCGTCCCTACCACTCAATGTAGTTTTTGATATAGTCAACACTTTTATCTGAGACATATTTCTCGAGATGTTAATAGAAGAGCTCATTATCTCGTGGTCTCTTATGTTATATTCACAATTGATTTTGATATTGAGAATCTCCTTTAGATGTCATGGTGGAGGCTCCAAGAGATTGTAATTAGTTGATTTGATTAATGAAAATTTTTATTTTTAAATATATATATATAATTTGGGGAAAAAAATGTTTTCCAACCCTTTCAAATCCGTTACTTGAACGAAACTAAATATTATTTAGTGAAATCATATTATAAATTCAGTACCTTGCTAAAATATTTATCCTTATTTACCAAACACACCTCCAATTATTCGATGCGTTATTCAAGAATTTCAATCAATAACATTTATTTCATATTTGCTTCTTTCGATGATACACTCTTCTTATGTATTTTTTCTTATCATCCCATAGGATTTGAATATGTATTTGTCTCTGATTTGATATATATAATTCACTCTTTATCAATTAACATTTTTAACTTCCAAAAAAAATTAACATTTCGAAACCATAACCTTTCTATTAAACATAGCTTGATTTGGAATGTTAATTATTTTTTTTATTTTTTCTGATGTGACATACTTTCAGGGACGGATCTACATATAGGGGTGTGGGGGCAATTCTCAATTTTATTTTTTTTTATTTTTTTAAGTATTTTACCCTTATAATTTAGTTATTTTCAGTAATATAACCATGAAATATTACATTTGCCTCCACTAAAATTACTAAAAAATTGTACTATTGCCTTCCAAAATTTATTTTTGCCCCACTTACTTTAGATCCTGACTCCGTCCCTGCATACTTTATGTTTACCTACATATTTTCTGTCTTCAAGCATACACCTTTCCCTTTTCTTTCATTTCCTTTTTGTACATGGATTTCTAAAACATTAATTTTTACAAGTAATTGGTACACGTGAATGTGACAACTAATTCCGTCTCTAACTCAATTAGTGTACAACTCATTACTCTACTTAAAAATCAATTTTGTCTCTTAAATGTGTTAAATTACACTAACCTTTCCGAGTTTGAATAAATTAATCTCATCTTTGAGTAACCAAAATCATTTTTTAAAAAAAATTTTGATCAACAAATGTATCGAAAAGGAAGAGTAAGAGTTTTGTTAAATACACATGCCAAATCTCAAGAAAGATTAAATGCAATTGCTTGAAACTTACATACCCATTACCCCAACTTGACCTCTCACCATTCCAAAGCCCTGGCAGGGGCTAGGAAGGAGGTACAAGGCTCGAACACGGATTCTCAAATATAATAGCAACCCAACTATTCGAGCAGCACAACAATTATGAGATACCACTCAGTTAAAAGGTTCTTGATTAATTTACCTTAAAATGAATTAACCAATTAACGATGATTATCACACCACTAAGTTTCATTTATTTATTTAATTTTTAATATTCTTAAAAACACATGACCCATTAATTTGGTGTTGAATTTATCATAAAGAGGAGGAGGTTTCTTACTTCTTCGTGTTTTTTTTAAAAGAAATGTAATATAAATGATATGGAGGGGTGATTGCTTGTCATATTACAAACACAGGTCCAATATCTTCAGTGTTGCAGAATGGACTTCCATTCACTACGGCCCAAAGATGAGCCCCGCTGAAGATTGGTCCAGGTTTGAGGGTTTTGGGAGAGGTTTTAGGACGAATGCATGCTTTTATAAATAGGAAGAGGAGAAAAGAAAGAAAAGGGATTGATCGAAGTGTAATAATAGATTACTCTTCTATCCATCATGCATAAAATTAAAATCTTGCACTGTGGGTTTGGATACTAAAAGGACTATATATTAAGTCATTGAATAATTTGAAACAAAAATTTTGTTATATATTTTTATATTCAACTAAGAGTAAGAAATATTTGTTCTTGTTGATGTATCTTCATGGATTTGGTCAAATTTATAATGTGCACAAAAATAAAAATAAAAATAAAAAATAATAATAATACACTTTGTCTTCTCTACATATGATTTGGCTTGCCTAAAAAATAAATAAATAAATAAATAAAAATAAAAAAATAAAAATTGTAGCATTATCATTAAAGTAGTTTAGGAAACTTTTAAATAAGTATATTAGTTGTTTTGTTAAATTAGAAAAGAAAAAAGACGGGTTTGTAATATGACCATTGAATTATATCGGACGGTCAGTATCTCAACTATTTTTAACATGCATCTGGTGATCTATTGCTCACCCTTATAATAAAGTTAAATTTTAACACACATTCACACTTTTTATAAAAACTTTAAATTTTAAAAGTTAAATTCAAAACTCACGTATATTCTTTCATTTTAATACAAAATCACTCTTATCACATTTTTTATTTTTAAATTTAATATTACCAATATCATCCATTATAAAAATAAAAAATAATAACCAATATATATATATATATATATATATATATATATATAAACCTCTTGGCTCATTTTACCCTCTCTCAGTTATCTCTCAAACAAAGAATTTTGAGATAAAATTAAGAAAGATAGTTATCATTAGAATAGCTGGACAATTCTATCCCCCACGAAGTTGACTCCATTAGATTAGAAGCATTCCTTGGTGGCCAAGTCCACGTATTATTGAAAGTGTATAGGATCAGAAATTATTAGATGGTTATGAATCATTAATATTTGATGGATCAGTTAAATATAAATTTTAGAATTAAAAAAATGAAACCACAAAAATGTATTAATAAATTATAAAGTTTCATGATTAAAGAGTTCTCATTAAATTTATTCACCAAGTATCAAATAGATCAGGACCATTTAATAATTTATAAGGTTAAGAAATTTTTTTCTTATTTACTTACCAATGGTGTGTCATTCAGTATTCAGAACTCATCCCAATTTAATATAAAAAATTTGAATAAGCTAAATTACAATGATTTGTTGTGAATTTTCTTGAGTAAATTATATAATTTGGGTTGACGGTTAAATCGTCAAACATAAAACAACCGATACGGCGTCGTTGTTTGTCCTTCCAAATTTGGGTTGACAATTTTGTCCCTGCCCAGCTCTCCAGCTCTACCTGAACTCGAAGTGAGCAGAAAACCCAAGGATCGAACTACAATCCCCCCACATCGCGACCACCACCATCGCCGCCACCGATCACCACTACCACCACCATCGCCGCCGTATGGGTGCATCGGAGTCAACCCTCTCAAGCTCACAGGTAAATAATTCACAATTCAAAATCCATAAACTTTCTGCATATTTTTCAAAGAATTCCTGTATATTAACTCTGTTTTTTTCCAACATAATTGCTTATGCCTATAGAGACTGGGCGATGAAATCACCACCGTCTCCGAGAAATCAGAAGGCGTAGATGTTATCCTAGAGAGGCTCAGATCTCTGAAAATCGTTAGTCTCTCTCTCTGTTCATTTTTTTCTAGGGTTTTAATCGATTTTATAATTTCTCCTGTGTCTTAAATTTTATATTAAGATGTATATTTGTTAATGCAGACAACTCCAATACTGACATCGCCTCCAACGGAAACTAGTTTGACGGACATTCTAGTGAGAAAACCATCTTCTTCTTCTTCGGCTCCTGGTAACAATTTTGTTTTCTTTATCTTTTTTATTTGATTTATCAAATCTAAGAGCTCTCTCATCACTCGTTATATGCTGGGCTGCATGGATTTGGTGCATTGTAATTGGATAAAATTTGTTTTTTTTTTTTTTTTTTTTCATTTCCAAGGCACCATGCATAACCTCATAGTATTTTGTTTTGGGGTTGAAGGACAATGTTCCTAGTGCTATGTTTGGGAGCACCGAAGCGGTGCCTTGGGATTGGAATCTGAGAAAATTTGGTTCAAACTTTAACTGAAATTTTTTCAATTCCAATTCCAAGGCGTTGATTCGGTGCTTCCAAACTGTCTATAACATTTGAAGTTAGTTTACATACTACTCCGTATACACAAATGCCCTTAGCTTAACTCACTCAATACTAAAAGTTTGCGACGTGCACTGTCTTTGCACATTGTGCTTAGAGTGTCTTTAAAAGCTTAGAAGCTTTTATGTTTTGCTTAAAGTCTTTATCTTTTCTACAGCTAGTTCTGAAATCTATTGTTGCAACTCTCAAAAGAGCAAATTGAAAATTTGCAATCTTTTTGCTGGAATAGGATTTGAGGTTTTGTCAATTTGGGTATGAAGGTGGCTCTTAAATTAGTTCTCAAGTTATGAAACATAAGATATCAGAACTCATAATTTTCTCTTTACACAAACTATGTTGGTCAGGAGTTACTCTCATAGTCTCAAGAGGCAACATTCACTGGGGTCAGGCCAAATGTTTTCATCGGAAAGAAACTTACCATCAAAATCTTTGGAGCATGCTCTTACAAGAGCAACTAGGCTATTATCATGCGTGAGAAAAGCAGTGCCTCAAGCTAACTCAACACAAACAGCACCCCTCAGCCTTTAAATGATTAAAGATCTCCAGAGTAAGTCATAGAGTCGGAAAATGCAATGCATGAGAGTAATTCTCCCTATAAAACCTCTTTTCATACAATAAATCTGGCTAGCAGGACAGTTATTCACTGGTCTAAAGAGATTTCAAAACATGAAGGTCCAATGAAAATGGATTCTCATGGTTTCAGCTCTTTGGGGAATGGAGCTATAAAGAACGTTAGTATGTGTTATGTCATCATAATGAAGTTGCGCTTCACTTCAGAAGTTTTGGCTTTTTGTGCCCCTCTAAAGGTATCAATTGCCAAAGTAGAAATGTAGAATCATAGCCCTGAGTACAAATTCGTACCTCCCAACTCTCCTCTGTGTTCATGTGCATGATTTTACAAACCTGTAAAGTTGCTCTTCAATGTAAATCTCTTGCTGCAACCCATTTATGTTCGGTTTATATTGGCATCATCATGCATCAATAACAATCAACTTTTGTTCCTTCCCAGACTATGGTGATTTAGCAAAAGTTGTGACACTGGTTTGTTTTTGGTCCCAGTGATGGTACTCTTGTATTATTGCTTTCTCATCATTATTTCTTTGTTTGTAGTACAGCAACTTTGAATAGCTAAAGTTTGGTTGACTGGCTAAATATTTGTGTTCCTGCATTGAAATAGGGACAGTAAATCCAAAGGTGCTTCTAGAACTCTTCTCCATGTATCGTGATTGGCAGGAGGCGAAGGCCCAGAATATTAGTAAGAAACAGGTTTGTCTTGACAATTACAAAGAATCATATGCTTGAAGATACTTTAGTCAGCATATTTATGACTTTCATACAGCCAAGGCATGGGATGGATTAGATCTGCAGCAGATTCTCTTTGAAACCCTATTTGTTTTTCTGTTCTTTCTTTTCCTACAATACACATGAATCTGGATTTGAGTTGGATATTTAGTATTGGGATCTTGATCTGTTTTTTGGACAGGTATATGGGTTCAGATCCAATCCAAGTTATAGTCCTACTAACCATGTGGGGACACATTTGAGCCACATGTAACCTAGTTTCTTAGAACTTTAAGCAACTTTGAAGAGTGATTGTGGCGATCAACTACTAAGAAAGGAAAATGATAAGTAGTCCAATAGTTGGACACATCTGACTTTTTTATGTGAGTTGGGGATGACGTCATCATATTTGATGACATCATCCCCGCGCACATAAATATTGTCGGATGTGTGACGTGACCGACTTTTGGACTCTGTATCACAACTCATTAAGATGTTATAAATACAATGTTAACTAACACAAAAAGAATCCATTGAACCGTCAACAGCATTTGCATCTGCTTCAGATACTTAGTTATTTCTCCCTAAAAATTGATTTTATCGACTACTATTACCAAATCCTAAGAATCTGAACTGGATTGGATTTGATGCTCAAGCCTGCGTTCTCTCATGTCCTAGGAGCTGACCTAATAAATAGATGCTCGTCTACTTACAAAGTATTGCTCCCTGGGTTAAAAGATTAAACCAAAGCATAAATCGTCCAAAAATTCTGCATCTTTTTGTTAAATCAAGTGCTGGGAGCTGATGAGCTTTATAAGAAGACGATTTTAATAAGTTCCTGGCATTCTTGTATGCCACCTTTGTAATTTCACTATGAGATTATATCTACTGATTTTGTAAGTGTTTTGTAGTTGAATCCACTATTTGAATGAAGTTACTCTGAATCTGAGGTTTGCCCTTGTATCAAGGAAGTTTGTTTGCTGCTGACATGATCTGCTATCCAGTCCTCATCTCAAGTATGTGCTAACTTAGAGTAATTGTTGCAGGAAGAGATAGAAAACAAAATAGAAGTAGCCGATGCTCTGTCTGTTAAACTCCTTCAACGTTTTAATTACTCGGTCTCGGCTATGAAGACAACTTCGCATCATCTATCAGGAGGTGACCTAATTCTTTTGTCTAGACTCTTCAAATAAATTTTAAGCTCTTCTTTCTTATGTTGGGTTCTACAATCAATTGGCTATTATATCTGTTGTTCACTTGCTAAAATCGATGGAATCGGCTGATAGGTAAGCAATAATGTTTTCGATTATGAATGTTTGGCTCCGTAGATTTTAGTGAGAATCCCCAAAATGGCTGTGATTTCAGTTCCTCCTGGATGTGCCAGGGGCATTGATCAGGTGATGGGATGACATCTTGAATGCACCATGGTCTTGCAAAATCTGCTGATTTGATCTTCTAGATAGTGGGTTTAGTATAATAAGTAGATTCTGCTATTTTTTATAGTGATACTAACATTATGCCCAAAAAATTGTATGCAGTCCATGCATTGCAGGTGGAACTCGGGGAACTGAAGGGAAGGTTGACTGAGGTAATTAGTAATTGTGATGCATTATGCAAGAGACTTGATACACAGGGACCAGAAACGCTTCGATCATCCATCAAGCCATTTGCAGTAGCTTCTGTAGACTCCCAAATCAGCTGTAGCTCACCTTCTCAACAAATAGCGTTACAAAGTCGTCCATCTGCCACAGAAGCCAAGTTAGACTAATTTGCAATTTTTTTTTTTTTTTTTTTTTCCTTGTCTTTTTTTCACAGAAGTCAAGTTAGACTAATTTCCACATTTTTTTTTTATCTTCTTCCCTATCCATTTTTCACAGAAGCCAAGTTAGACTAACTTGGACATTTGTTTCTTCTTCCTTGTACAGTAAATTTGGAGAAATTATTACATTGTCTGGGACTAAATGATCCTGACCAATCACAATGTATTAGTTTTATTAAGATTTTTACTGTGTCTAGTTGTAATTGTTCGGACCACAGTCTCGGACCATTTAATAATTTTTTGCTTTGTAGAAAATGAGGTTATGGCCAGTTCACTGAGTATTGCAGAATATAATGTCATAGATGTTTTTTTCTTTGCATTGCATATTTTATAAGGTGAAATGTTGCGTGCACTCAGCCTGAGATGTTTCATTTGGTCTTTACAAGTAATACATGACCTCGTGGAGTGTCATTCGCTTGTCATTTTTTAAATAAATAGAACTGTAAGGATTTGAAACAACATCAAATAATGTGGAGGAGTTAACCAAGAAGGTCTAAGAATCATGATCGTGAATTTTCATAAATTTAAATAAATAGACAATGAAAAAAATAAAAACACGAGAAGAAAAATACCCCATTAACCATTACCCCATTAACCATTAGCTCTATTGACCATTGTTGAACCAGATAAACTTTAAACAATACAATTGAATTCACCCATAATTGGAGAAGGAATGAAGAAACAAAAATGGTGGTGATCAAGGTTGTTGCTGAGCATCCATATATCCAGCATCAACAAGCACTTTCTCTCTCTTAGCCATCTCTACATCCTCATCGACCATCATCTTCACCAACTGTTCAAACCCAACCTTGGGCTTCCATTGGAGCACCTTCCTCGCCTTGCTTGAATCGCCCTTCAAGTTATCAACCTCTGCAGGCCTGAAATACCTCTTGTCAATCACCACATGGTCCTTCCAATTCAACCCCACGTACCCGAACGCCACCTCCAAGAACTCCTCCACCGTGTGCGACTCCTCCGTCGCCACCACGTAGTCGTCGGGCTTCTCCTGCTGCAGCATCATCCACATTGCCTCGACATAGTCTCCGGCGAAGCCCCAGTCTCTGGAAGCCTGCAAATTCCCCAAGAACAGCTTGCTCTGCAGCCCGATCTTGATCCGGCCCAAGGCCCGCGTGATCTTCCGGGTCACAAAGTTCTCGCCCCGCCGCGGCGACTCGTGGTTGAACAGAATGCCGTTGCAGGCGTAGAGCCCGTAGGCCTCGCGGTAGTTCACGGTGTACCAGTGGGCGGCGCATTTCGACGCCGCGTACGGCGATCTCGGGTGGAATGGGGTGGATTCGGATTGGGGAGGCGGGGTGGATCCGAACATTTCTGAAGATCCGGCTTGGTAATACCGGATATCGCATCGGCCGGTGGCGGCGATGTGGGATCGGACCGCCTCGAGGAGGCGGAGGGCGCCGGTGGCCACAACATCGGCGGTGTAATCGGGGATTTCGAATGAGACGGCGACGTGGGATTGGGCGGCGAGGTTGTAAACCTCGTCGGGGAGGATGATGTCGAGCCAGCGGCGGAGGGAAGAGGCGTCGGAGAGGTCGGCGTAGTGGAGCTTCATGCGGGCCTTGTGGGCGTTGTGTGGGTCGATGTAGATGTGGTTGATTCGCTGGGTGTTGAAGTTGGAGGACCGTCGGATCAAGCCGTGGACCTCGTAGCCCTTGTTGAGGAGGAATTCGGTGAGGTAGGAGCCGTCTTGGCCGGTGATGCCGGTGATCAGGGCTACCCTGCGCTTTGGTGGTGCCGGTGATTCGCCGCCATTTGGGACGGCGGCGTCGACGGTGGTTGAGCCGGATCTGGCCGTGTCGTTGTCGGAGGCCATTGTTTGTCACTGTGTTTTCTTTGGCAGCTGTCGGGCTGAAGAGAGAGATTGACGATGGCGTTGGGGGTAATTATAGGTTTAATACTTACTTTATAGTAGTTGAGATTTGAGAAGGGGACAGCTTTTCTCTGATCTGCTGCTACGGTCATATGCGATTTTCTTATTTTCTACTAGCCAATGAGAGTTTGCCACTTGTAGTAGAGGTTTCTATAAAATTAAATAGACTCATATGCCCTTGTAAGTTGAAGTTATTACTTGATCCGTCCGAATGGTCCTGCCCAATAACAATGTGTCTTAATTTGTTATTGATTAAATGATGGTATTATATTATATCATCAAATCATATATTAAATTAATAATGCGATATAATAATTACATTTTACATTGATCATTAGACCTCCCCATTTCAAGAGAGATCTGATATTTTGGCTGTTGTCAATGTCATTGTGTGACAATGATATTTAAGTGTGTTTGTGGGTCGGGGGATGGGGAGGGACACCAGTAAATGTCAATGTCATTGTCCACCACCACTGTCTCGTCCTAATCCTCACCGTCGAATTTGACACCAGCTGGAGCTCAAACAATCACATCAAAATCAACTTGAATAACATCGAATTGAAGGCGATTCCTGAATTGAATTTGGGTAATACATGCCTGGATTGAATTTGAGATCATTGATCATATGTATTTTATTTTATTTTAATTTCTTTCTAGAATTGGCTATTTAAGTAGTAAAGAGAATTATTTAATTTCAGTTTAGTTTTATGCATAGGAAAAAAGAAAAAAAAATGATGAGAACTATAGCTTTTACCTATAATGGGGAGTAAAAAAAAATTATAAGTTAATTAATTGGAGTCACAAATCATATATAATGGGGAGTAAAAAAGCCCAATGGGCAGTAACTTCAGCCCCATGTGAATGGAGATTGGGTCGAGTTTTCCCAGCCCAAGCCCAGAACACATTTCGGCATCGCTGGAGCCACGTCACATGGAATCCGAAACCTATTTGAATCAAGATTCCGATATTATCCGCAGATTCAGTACTACGGAGACCAGAAAAACGCGGCGTAATGACACACATGCACACACAAAAACACACATTTAAGTGAACAGTAAAGAAGTGCGCTATTACGCGCTCAAACCTGTATAAAACGACGGCATTTGTTGAAGCTTAGAGATTAACGCTAGTGTGTGTTCTAGGGTTTTCTTACACACACTATCAACTAGTTGTCTTCATTCTGAATTGAGGACTAGGGTTTCGAATCTATAGTCGATCAAATTCTGATTCACCGTGACAATCTGCTAATGAGCTGATTAATCATGGAGCGATTGAAGAAATCGAACAGGGTTTCTTGGGCTCCGAGTGTTGAACTTTCTCAGGTATAGCCACATTCACTTAATCAAACACTTAATCTCTGTTTTTTTTTCATGATTTTGATTGTCACTTGTGAGATTGTTCCCACTTTCAGTCCACTCCACTTAAAATTCACTTCATTCAACTCTCTCTCTATATATGTATGTATGTATATACACACAAACTTGGCTAATTGAGATTTTTTTCAAGTGTTTACATTTACTTCTTTCTGGTTATTAGTTTGTTCCATTCGTGATTCACCAATTTATTATTTTAAATCATCATTTGTATGCGTTTATGTTATGCAACACTTTTGGGTTGATTAGAAAATCTGGTAAAATGGATGAATAAGATTTTGGTTCCTATATCTTTTGTCATTTTATTTCCGAAATATTAGAAAATTTTGATCCCAAATAAGCCAAACTTTGCATTGGTTAAGTTGCAGTGGTGTTGACTGATGATCAATTTCTAAAATCAATTTTTTGTTTGCTTCGGTTTATCACATTCACTCGGTAACAAACAGAGCTCAATTTAAAATTTGAACAGCAATATGGGTATCTAAATAAAACCTCAGAACAGAAATCTTATATTACTGAAAGCCCCAATGTTGAACATCTTAATAAAGGATGTTACTTCTCTGTGATATGTTTTCAATTCAGTGGCAATGGCAGGCGATAAGCAATCTATTACAGTGGTAGTTGAAAACAGAGGCTACTAGCATTCTTTGAATAAATGTTCCAAAAAAGCAGTCTCAATTAGTTTGCCAACTACTTGAAATACTAACTGAAATCCCACTTGCTATACCACTTGACAAATAAGTTATAGTCAAAGAGTTCATTCGGCTAACATTTTGAGCTTGTATAGCATTACTTTTCCTTGAAATTTTATTCTTCATCAAGTCCTTCAATTTCATCATCCGCAATCCCTTCAACTGAAATTTTACCTCATCTTTTGCGTTCTAATTTAGTGATTGCCAAGACTTCAATATTCAAGAACCATCATTAAGGATAAAATCTTTTGAAGATATAATCAAGAAAGTTTAACCATGCTTCGGCAAATAAAATCTCTATTATTGACATTACGCATCATATAAACTTAGGAAAGTTATTTCTTAATGAGTAACATAACAAGGAAAATTATTAAATGGTTATTTACTTGAAAAATATGATTAAATGGATGTGAAGATTTTTTTTAAGTCAATACTCATAGGAAAGTTATTTCTTAATGGATAACATAACAATGAAAATTATTAAATGGTTATTTACCTGAAAAATATGATTAAATGGCTGTGAAGATTTTATTTAAGTCAATACTCATAAGTATGAAACTTTCAATCCCACCAAATGACCTCAACTATGCTTCAAATCAGAGGTTTACATAATGGTATGCCAATAAACACTTGGAAGGGTTTTGGTAACTAAAGTCTTCCAGCTTCTCTGACATTTGTGGCAAACGACAACAATAATGATAAATGTTTAAATACCAATCACACAATTACTTATAATGTCTATATTTAATTTTTATTTAAAAGCTACCGCATATTTTTTCCTGAAAAAAAAAATGCTACAGCTCACAACTAGGAAGTTCAAATTTTACTAATTCTGTTGTCATAAATACAGGAAGCATCTTATTTGGGTGGTGAATCTAATCTTGCTTCGTTATACAAGTGCTCATGAGGAACCTGATCCTTATACTTGCGGATTTTATTCGTTTATTATGAAGCTTAGATACACATAAAACCATGTCAGTGAATGAAATTAAATTCTCTTACAATAAAATAAAAGGGGGAAACAAAGAATTAAATTGAATTCCACAATATTATGGGTGCTAGATAAGCCAATCATGAATTTTTTATAACATATAACTTAATACTCGATCGTGCTTAAAGGGTATTAAAGTGTCTACAACCCGTGGCTTTTAAAGAATTTACTGATCTTCTAATCTAGATTTGATTCGAGTTCAAATTGGTTTTAAGATTCATTAACTTTAAAATTAAAACCTAGTAAGAAGCCTTACTGGTTTTTGTTACAATTGACATTGCAAATCAAGTGATAAGTTAGTGATACTTTAGTGATGTTCTATTGATTTAAAGTGAATTCTCCTCCTATTTTGACCTTTCCTTGCAGATGGATTTCGTAAAATATGAAGCCTAATTAAATATTATCAAGGTATACAATTGCTTTTGAGACCTACAATGACTATTTCAAAAGTGGCAAAACTGCAAGGACTTAAATTCATTTAAATTTATAATGTTTGCTAAATGAAGAATAATAATGGCCAAGTGGGAGTGGGTTGCCATCTAAAGAAACTTTCTAGAATGAAGAGGTTCATAAAGGAATTGGCATAAAAAGATAATGTCATGGAACTTACATACATGTAAGGATAACAGAATTTTTTATATATAATTTTGTATTAAGTACCAAAAGAAAATTCGGAATGAGGTAAGAGAAACTAACCATATGTGTTATGATCGTATCTTTCTTAAGTTTGAATATATAGTATGGAGACATACGTTGACCAAAAAGGAATGATTTTTGAATCAAACCTTCGAAAGATATGGTTGTTGAGATATGTTGACGTAAGTATTAGTTTTTGGAAGGTAGTGGAAACTGTGGTAGTTGGAAGGATGATTGCTGCTTCTTTTTTTTTAAATGAGGTTTGATATTCCTATGGTGTAATATGAGGTAAGATTGGAGTAGTACTTTTTTTTATGTTGTGGAAGGGAGGCATTTCTTCTTTCAAAATCTAATTTAGGATTGAAGCTGTTAAAGAAGCCCTAGTAGCTGAATCCAGGATAGAGGGGTGTGGAGTCCTTGGTTTGGGAGGTATGCAGGATTAGTAGATGCTTCCTTTGAGGAGATTTATTCTTTGTGTTATTAAATGGAGGAATTGAGGAGTTGGCTTGGACTGCAAATTAGTGTTAAAAAAAACCCCCTCTGAATTTGCTTTTAATTTATTTATTTATTTATTTTGGATGCATTGTTGTGTTTGAAAAAAATCTGTACTTATATAATTTGTGTGATGTGGCCCGAATTGGTTTTGGGTTGTGTTGCAACCTAGTTTCTTCCCGCGAACTCAAGAAAAAAAATTTGACGTGTTTTTTGCTTACGGGTCGTGGACCCTATTTAGTATTGTCTTGTAGCCCGCTATAAGAGCGCTTAGGGTTTGGAGTGGGATTAGAAAGAACACTGAAAATCACAGAGAAGGAGAGTGAGTGCGACAGCTAGGGTTTGGACATAGACTTCACTGTTTTTTCGAATAGTGAAAACTTTCGCCAGATCTTCACCTTGGACATAGACACGACTTGTGTCGAACCATACTACATCTTTGTGTTTTGTGTGTGTGGCGTGTTTAATTTTATATCTTAATTCGTGATTTGTTCTTGATTTATTGCTTTTGTTGTAACAATTTGGGTTACAAGGGAAGAAGTTTTTGAAAAATTAGATTTTGGTGACCAAAATTACAAAAGATTTGCTTTATAGTGACCTTACAGACAAGAAGAGATGAATCACCAAACTTAAAAAATAATTGTCAATTAGTGACCATTTAAAATTAATGTCCTAAATACCTTTCTACCACATCCCCACCACCACCACCACCACCACCACCTTAGTCTCATCCTGCAAAAATCGAATCAATTGTCACAGTGTTCAAAAGCTTTGCCCTCCTGTGCTTCTTTTTCAACTCATTAATGTAATCCAGTCCCCAAACATTATGATCTCAACTTCAAGCCAAACCTCTTCACCTGTGAATTCAATGGCACTGTCCAAATTTCTGTTGACGTTGTCACCATCTGATTCAAATCCCCAAATGGTTCCAAGGTATCCCCCAATCTGTTAAAGCAATCCTAGTTTTGGTTGATCTTTTAACTGTTTCGGATGTGAATCAGTGCACATTTTTTGAAGGTATTGGAGGCTTTGGAGTTTGAACTTTACGAAGAAGATGATATTATGGTGGCGGATTTTACTAAGAATCTTCCTTTTGGAGTTGGGTTTTGTGTAATGCTTTCGAAGGAACCCTAAATGAGAAAATGAAATGCCTCTACGTAAGGTACTCCTTATACATGTATAGATGTATATGTAATTTGTGGAAGAGGATGGTGGTGTTGTGGTAGAAGGGTATTTAGGACTTTAAAATCTGTGATCAGACTAACAATCTTGTTCACAACATTGCACTTTATTGTATAGTGTGGATAAACAACATATTCCTCTATTTCTTGTAACAATTCAATACTCCGTTTGGCCATCTGTTATTGTTTATTTTTTTTCAATTTTTCAGGAAATCAGAAAAGAAGAGATGGAGAGCAACAACTCCAACGAAAAAGACACGATACAAGTTCGAAAATTAGAGATAACAGACAAAAACAAGGGTTTTATTGAACTGCTGCAGCAATTAACTATCTGCAATTCTGTCTCTGACAACGACTTTCAAGAAAGATTCCAAGAGCTTAGTACATATGGTGACGACCATCTTATATGTGTAATTGAAGATGATCGTTCCAGAAAGATTGTTGCAACCGGGAGTGTGTTTATTGAAAAAAAGTTCGTGAGGAATTGCGGCAAAGTTGGACACATTGAAGATGTGGTGGTTGATTCCGGTGCTCGGGGGAAGCAATTAGGGCAAAAAATTGTTGGGTTCCTCATGGATCATGCTTGTTCCATGGGCTGTTACAAAGTGATCCTTGATTGCAGTGTTGAGAACAGATCTTTTTATGAGAAATGTGGTTTCAAGCAGAAAGAAGTTCAGATGGTGAAGTATTTCATATGATTATGATGTGGTTGGTTCATGTGTGTTCATTTGGCTCTATTTAAGGCCATTGTTTCATTTGGCTCTATTTAAGGCCATAGCCATAGCCATAGTCAATTCACAGGTTATCACATCTTTTCTTAATCACATGCTATCACATCTTTCTTTACTAATTCTAATTACGTTAACTTTTATCTTTTAGCTTCCTCTTCTCCGTTGGGTTTGTGCAATTCTGATAATCGAGTCAAAAGTTATGACTGAATTACTGAGGCTGGTCTAGAATTTTCTTTTCAAATTTGAATATGTATATTTCCTTGCTTCAAAATATATTTCTAGAATGATTTTTGCTTGCTGATTTTTTTTTTTTTTTCCTTGGATGTACTCACGCATAAATGCCTTCATTGATGCTCGAATCCCTGATCTCCCTTTAGGAAGTAGGGGCACTGGCCTGTTAGTGGTTGCTGAAAATTCTTAAAATTCTTATACAAATATTTCAGAATTATACAATCTCAGCTTTTGGATGCACTCAGACACTTGAATTTTTCAATTGGTATTTAAAATCTTATTTGTACTTCTTAGTTCTTATGTTGTGAAAATTATCAAAGACATAAATCTCATTTATTAATTAAAATAAATATAATAAAGTACTAATAAATATAATTTTATATATAATATGTAAAAAATGCGCACTCATTTAGTTTGCCATTAAGGAGATAAGAGATCTCACCTTATGCATCTATGTTCAGTGGTTAGAAATAGACAAATTCCATTCCCATTGTTGGAGGTGATCACCCTTCCCTTGCGGCTTCAAAAGAAACCACCATAACTAGGATGTTAAAATACCCCATCTCCTCGTTGGGTATCCGTCCCACTTTGTCCCGTTTAAAATTATTATAGGGGTGATTAAATGGTTTTGGGCCCACATGGTTATGGGCGGGAATGGAGAAAGGTCACTCTGCCCAGCCCATTTTATAATGATAAATTACAATTTTATCATTATATTTTATTTTATATTCAATAATACTAACTAGGTATATATTAAGCAAATCATAATTTATTCTATTTCAATCACTAAATATTTTTTTGTATTATTCTTATTTGAGAACTTTTATTTATTATTATGATGTTTCAACAATAATTTTAGTCTTAAGCTTCAATTGAAAAGTTGGATCATGTTTTTATCGGCATAAGAGAAAAAAAATTATTATAAAAACTATTTTATTATTTTCTTTTGTTAGATTCGTATTACAATTATGAAAATTCTTTACAAAACCTGCCCCACCCCGTATGTGCCCCACCTCACTCTGCCCCCACCCGCCCCGTTTAATAAACGGTTTTGGAGCAAGAATGGGAGTAGCTATTCTAAACGGGGATGGGGATGGGGATGGCATTCCCCGGTTCCATTGCTATCCCTAAGCATAGCGCGTGAAGAGGTTATTTCATAAGAATTTCTAGAGTCTCTCATCTCTATACTAACAATTTCGTTCAAAAAGAAAAGAACACTCGAAAATTATAGCGTCTCACTTAAAAAATAATAATTCTGTCAAAAAAGAATTACTAAAAACAAAAAATACTATTCTAGCTAGACATTTCACTCGCATTTAGCTAACTTGGGACTATTTGATACCATAATTTAGACTTAATTCTGAACATATTAAGTACTTATTGAATTAAGTGCGTTTGGTAACGCAATTTGAATATCACTAAAAATGGGATAAAATTTTAAGTGACATAGATATCACTTATCACTGAATTTTAAATTATTTTTTATTAAATTTCTCAAACAAATTGTGATGTGAGGGGGGTTCTATTGTTTGTGTGTATATATATTATAATTTTTTTTTCATTTAATAAAAAAAAAGCAATGGGTGTTATGTAATTTGATTATTATCTCATTTCATAATAAAACAATTAATTTGTGAGTAATAAGCAAATAATAATAATAATAATAATAAAACAATAATAATAAGGAAAGTTGAAAACAACGTTCTTTTTCCACAAGCTCTGTGGTGTTTTTCTTTTCTTAATTTTATATATTTTCGTATTGCAAATTTGAAATAAAGCAAAGAAGAGAGGGAGAGTCTCATGTACTTATGGTTTCGCGGATGCTGGAAAAGGGCATCGAAGAGTCAGTATATATTTTCTTTAATTATGTCATCAGTTGATAT
>JAOTQH010000031.1:4260166-4274330 GCA_025631255.1 Cornus kousa
GTAAATAATAAAGATGTGATGAGTGATAGTCGGCGTTGGGGTATTTATAAAGATTTTAAATTTTTAAATTTTTTTTTTTTTTGAACAAAGTTAAAATTTTTGAAATTTTAAACTTTTTTTAAAAAATTATAACCGTTAAGGCACTGTTTGGTACTGTAGAAACAGTGCATTAATGGCCAAATACACTATCTGGCCTACACATTTTAAATTTTAAGCAAAAAAATAAAAAATAAAAAAACCAAATTTTAAGGGAAAAAAAAAAAAAAAAAAAAAAAAAATCATCAATCGTAGGCCGGCTCACTGAATACCGCGAGCCAGCTCACGATCGCTAATGGACCCCAACACTTATAGCTAGCTTGCTGTATCTTATACAATCCATTCGCTTGCCTAAATTGGGCTTTGAAGAGCCCCAATGCGGATACTCCAACAATGCACAATTTTTGGCCAGCGACGTCGAGGCTGTAAATGACTAATACAATATATGGCCATTGCATTTCGAAGTCAGAAGTTTTGGCAATTTATTACTAAAATTAAAAAAAATAAAAATTCACAACTGCCAAATTTGACTATCAATATTGCTAGCAAAAAGGGTTGGCCCACCTTATACCAAGTTGTTGCTACTGTACATGGCCAATTCGCCATGTGCCAGTCATTAACGCCACTTTCGCAAGTCCATATCCACCAAACCACTTAATTGTGACCTTCTATTATCACCTTATCATATACAGTATTATTTTATAAAATTCTCACACTCATTTGGCTCAAAATTGGCTTGAACAAATTCGAATTTTCTAATTTTTTTTAGAACCAAATCGAGTCTTGCCTATATTCGAAAATCAAAAAAGACAAGTGAAAGACAATAAGAAAGAGAGAATTATAGACATAAACAATCTGCTTGGTTCAATTTCTTGGAAAGAATTTTTTTATTTCTGAGAACTAAAATTACAATATTGTTTAGTTGACAGTTTTAGAAAATTATTTTCTGAAAAATAAGTTAAAAATATTACTTTCAGATAACTTATTTTATAATTATCTTAAAAAAAAAAAAATTTGTTTTGAGTTTTTGAAAACATAAACCAGTTCCCCATAAATTTAACCTTGTCTCCCCTAAAATTCAATCACGTCCCAACAATGGTGTTCTCGTCTTTTACCCGAGAGCCTATCTAGAACTCAATTTCTGAACATGAAGTTACACATATGATATATATTTATTGTGCATATGAATGGTATCAATCATATGTGTAACTTCATGTTCAGAAATTATATATATATATATATATTTATTGTGCATATGAATGGTATCAATTATTTGTGTAACTTCATATTCAGAAATTGAGTTCTAGATAGGCCTGAGAGCTTATTAAGTGATGAGTAATGACCATCAACAGATTCTAAGTATAAATTTTGTGGAACTTTTGAAATTACAACATGAGTGAGTAGTAGTTCATACAAAATGATTTGAAAAATAACGTTTATGTGATCACTGAAATAAATTTAATTATAGATAAAATGAGACATGCATTTAATTGAGATTTTCTTATGACAAGACAATAAATGACTAAATTTTAAATTTGAATACGTAAATGAAACTAACTTTAATTTGAATACATACATGAAATTAACATCCAAAGGAAATAAATGATATTGGATAGAATGCGATCGAACATTTGTACGTATGGGAACCTTTTTTTCTATTGAAGGCCTTAGTGGCGGCCGCCTTATTGTTGAGCCGCCGCTTTGATCGGAAAACTTAAAAAAAAAATGTTTGCAGGGATATTGTAAGTATGACGGAGTAAAAATATAGGAGAAATTTCTTTTTTTTTTTTTTCCTACTTTTTTTCATCAATTCAACAATATGTCAATAATAATAATAATACTAATAATAATCATCATCCTATCCCTTATGCCACGTCACACTCTTGCACAATTTTGCACGTAAAAGCAGCCATCCAAGTTGACAAACCGTTGGTCCGCTGCCCCCATCATGCACAATAGCCCACGTCAATTGGCTATATCATAATGCACTACAATATATTTATATCAAAGATATATATATAACAACACTCGTGTAAGGTGTAACATATTACATTGTGTTATAATATTATTAAATTAAAATTTTAACACAATTTTATAGTTATTATATTGTGGATTTAAAGTTATATAGAATTTCAAATCCGCACCTTAAATTTAGAATTAGTGAAAATTGTACGAAGTTTGAACTAAATTTCTTTCAATTTCAAATTCAAAACGTCCATTCGGCATTTTTAAACATAATATTATTACATTCACAATATAACGTTGTTACACTAGACACAGAATAAAAATAACACTGAAGATGATCATAATTTCATCTACCACTTCCACGTTATTGGAACTTAAATTGAAATTGAAAATTATATACAAAGACTCAAACTTTAATATAGATGATCAATTACTATATTAAAATAGATTTACACTATAATTTAACAAGTTTGTCGCTGCTCATTTTATTTATTGAGTAACATAGTTAACCAAAATAGTTAACCAAAATATCACAAACATCTAATAATTTTATTTATATTTTAGAATATTTAATCTACTTATTGAGTAGTTGACTAATTGGTCATCAAATAGACAAGAGTATTGACATCTCTCTTGCATGGTATGCAATATTTGCACATGTATATATATAATAAGACCAGTACTGCCGTGTGGTACCAAGCTTTTTATCCCAACCAACAAAACGTGCATATCATCTTTCTCTCTCCTCTCTCTCTCTCTCTCTCTCTCACACACACACACACTGAGAATAGCAACACTTGCCGACCTTTATCGACTTTCTTGTTGAATTGAGAATTTGACACATTTATATAGTTGTTGCATTGCAGATTCATTTAAAATTGTCATATTAATAATTTAAAGTTATTACGTTATCAAAAGATCGAAACAGAACGAAAAAGAGGCCGAAGAGGATCTGATTGATCAGTTATTCAAAAGGTGCAACAAAATTTATAAATGAAATTAAATGTCAAACTTTACAATTATATATAGAAATGTAAGCCATAAAATCTTAGACGGACTACTAAGTAACTTCATCTCTGTTATCTCTAGAGTAAAAAAAAGCCTATGAACACTTTTTGATTGATTAATAATCTAATTGTGGAAGTTAATTAAGGAGCAAAAAACTACTTCTTCACAAGGAATAGTGAGACCCATGTCATGGTTAAATCCAAACTCTTCTTCAGCTCTCTGAAGCAGACTTTGAAACTCTGGATGATCCAACCATGAAATCGGAATGATGTATCTGCTTCTGTTTTCTCCTACGTAGACCGCGAAATGACCTCTCGGTACGTCGTTGGGAAGGCCTTCGGGGTTCTTCCCAAAGCTCGAGAGTCTTCTGAGGAGTTGCTTGAGGGTTGCTGTTTGAGGAAGTACTTTGTTTGATTTCTTGAGAGCCATTGATATAACTTTTAGGGAAGTGCTTGTGGTCTCTTTCTAGCTGTGTGTGTGTGTGTGTGAGAGAGAGAGAGAGAGAGAGGGATTGTTGGGGAAGGGTTGAAGGGGGCGGTGAGGTATTTATATATGGGGGAAGAGAGTGAGAAACAGAAGTCATGTGCGGTGTTGGGACAAGGAACTAAGCATGGGGTGTTATGGGGGCGTTTGTTTACGAGGGCAGAGTGTTCATACCTCATTTCGACCTGTTTATATTGATTTTGTCTGATTCTATTATATCGTGACCGTAATAAGTATCGCAACCATTTTCGGTACTATGATATTATGTATATTAGAATATATATATATTTTCTAATTTCCTAACATTTTGTCTTCAGTCTAGTGAAATAGTTCTACTTGAACAGTAGTACTAGTTGTACCTGATATTCTCTACAGCACAACACACGTGTTGTATTGCCTTAAACGGCTCTGATCACTTCACACATTAGTGTATCGCTGAGGAATAAGACTCAACCAAAAAACACTACTTGTACTGGAGTTTTTAATGAGATTATACTGGAGTTCCTAATGAGATTATAGTGTCGAAGAACTCGAATTCAGATTCTCTATCATTTTTCATTACGTGAGGATTGTTGTTATGATTTAATCACGAGAACTGTTAATTGCATATGCATATTATTAGAAGATATTTTTGAACAAAATGTAGTAGTTTTGATACTTTTAAATCACCCGATCTTTGTTTTGGAGAGATGAGAGTATTATATGGATCATCTATAGAATTTCCGTTTTTTTTAACGGTACTCTTTAGCTATTTCGTAATCTGTCCATGTATATATAATAAACTATATAAAAGCAAAAACAAAGTGGTTATCAGAACGTGTGGCTCAAATTCAGCGTGATGACATGGATACTCATCCTTATCATGGATATTCCAACAAGGAAATAAAATAAATTGAAAAATTGAAAAACTTAGCTTCTTTTTAATTTTTCTTTTATTTTTTCACAAAGACAAAAGTAACTGCAAAATGTCAAAATATTATCAAAGAAATGACCCAAATTCTTATTTATGCTGAATTGTTTAATTGAAGTTAGGCGTGTGTTGCTTTTTCCACACTTACAAAACTTATTTCACTCAGCATATTATATGATTTTTTTTTTTTTCTGAATTATATGATTTAAGTTAGTAGAGGCAGATGGTAACCTACCTACATTTGGACCCCACATATACCAAACCAGAGACATGCATACAACAATATACAAATCAAACTGCTTGTTGAGTTGCGTGAGCTAGTGCTTCCTACTTTGGTCGAACAAAGAATTAGACATGTATCTCAGGCTTGTCAGTTTGAATGTGTATATGTACAATTTTCAAACAACTTTTAAAAAATAAAAATTGAAATTTTCAATGAAATTGTGTATTAAGAAGAAGTAAAGAACTGGTCTGACCTAACTCACCATGAAACACAGAACACTCAACCTTTCCTTCAGAAAAGAGGGATCGTACCATCAGACTAATGCCCAATGATTCTATGAAGAGGAAGATTGCCTATAAACAATAAGAGAAACATTTTATGCTAACTTAGGGCAGCTCTAAATGAATGAGCTTCATGGTGATCCATGGTCACCCACACAACCATTACTGCTATTACAGACTACTTGGCCTGTCCATGTGTTGATACACACACACATATATATATACAAGTCACATTTTCATCAAGTATTTTAAATCACCTTCATTATTTCAAATCTAGTAGTCTAATTCATCCTGGCTCATGATTACTTACACTCATATATGATATATATGTATGTATGTATAATGATATAATTCTACACATACACTAACAAATACATACATAAATACATATATTTGTATGTGTGTGTGTGTTTGTGTTAATGTGGAAGGAATGAAGATGAAGTTTGTTTTTGTGTTAGTCTTTCACTTGTTAACTAAGAGTGTCTCAACATCAAAGGACTTCCCATGTGGTCTTGATAGAGCCTAAAACCAGCATAGTAGGAAATAGAATATAAGAGACATGAGCAGACACATTCCTACTAAAATGAGAACCAACACCATTGGCTATCTCTGGTCTCTGCTCTAATGACACCTCTGTTTCCCATGTTCTGAGGCCTAGAGGAAGCAGACATGGTCCTACCAAAAAATGAGCACTGACACTACCTGTATCCCATGTTCTGAGGTCCAAGAAAGCCATCTTCAGAAGGGTACTCCCTCTGTACTTCCGAAAACACCATCGACAACTCGAGCCGTATTTTAAGCAAGGACAATATTCTTTGCCATTTCAAACCATATTGGAAGAAACAGAGTAGAATTTCAAGGAGAGAGAGCTCTAGCATTTTCCGTAAACCAGCAAGGGTACTCGAAAGCTTAAGGATAGAGAATTGGTGGATAGACAGACCATCAGTGTCACAAGTAGGCAAAGACCAACTCAGCTTAATCAACAAAAGGTAATTTTTCTTGGTTGATACTGACCCTGCATTTGATTAGCATGTGAAGCCATGTTACTCTTGCCTCCAAAACCTTCCAAAAAGCAAAAAAGATCAACTCAAATCCTAAATCATCTTCAGCTATACCAAATTAAGTATCACAAAACTGAGCTTTCATAATGAACTTTTAACCTCACTCCTATTAGATTCAAGTATAACATGCTTCTCAAATAGGTTAAGAAGAACCACTGGTTGAGGCCTTCCAATGTGAAAATATTAGAAATCTATTTACCCTATCATTGCTTCCAAACAAACTCCAAGTATAGGGCTTCAAATGAACCAAAATGTATAAAAAAAAACTCGGACAAAGCTTTTGAGCTTGAACAGTCTCAAAGAGATCCTTTTAAACGAGCCAAGCTTGAGCTATGATTGCCTTGGCTTGTAAACACCTAATAAGAGTATGAATGAGCTAAAATGGAACATCCTTGAACTCATCCTAAGCTGGTCATAAACATTATGGACTTGCATAAGCACACAAGAATATATTTATAATTTAATAGGGAAATAAAAGAAAAGTCAAGAAATGAAAATCATTTTGGTGTCTAGATAAGGATTCAAAATAAAAGAAAAGTCCAGAAATGAGAACCATTGTGGTGTGACTGGTGTCCAGATAAGGATTCAAAATAAAAGAAAAGTCCAGAAATGAAAATCATTGTGGCGTCTAGATAAGGATTCAGAACTAACTTGAAGACAATGACAAGAGATACATCAACAAACTACAACATGTGGCAATGTAAACACATTTCAGTACCACCACATAAAAGCAAAACAATAGCCCTTCAAATTTCAAATCCAACATTACACAGAATCCATACAACAGTTTGAAGTGCTGCTTAATGAAGGTTAACTCACAAAAGGACTTGGAATTAGATAATGTTGATCTGTTTTTAGAAAGAAAGATTGTTAAGGGATGCTGCCATGTTAGTTCCCATGCTAATGTCACAAGGGATTGCGTCAAAAATGTTCCCCGTAGTGTCATTACAGTTTCAGCTTCCAAGACTATGAAGGATATAAATACCCGACAAATATTAGCACAAAATCATGAAATTCTGAAAATAGATGATAATATCAAGCAAAAAGTTATATCAAGCAAAACACACAGAACAATTAATTTCGCAAAAGAAAATTAGAAAACAATTAATTATAAATAAAAAAATTAACATAGAGAACAATTATATAAAAGCATTCTTTCCTTCAATTTGATCCTAATACTACATAACCAACTGCCATTCTTATCCACAAACTTCAGTCATTCATTCAGCTCTTGCAAAAGGAGGAAACCAGCTCCTGTTCCCACCCCAAAACCCCAACTGGAAGGGGGAAAAAGCAAAAGCAAAAAATATGTAACAGCAATAAACAGACAAGGGGGGGCATATAGAACAAGGAGTCAAAGGTCCTGAACTTGGCTAATTACATTTACGCATTTTACTATGTATCAGTTGTGCTTCACATTTTTACTGATGAGGAACTCCAAAAAACCAGTCAGAATCATGTACGACATAACCAGAAGCTTGTTTTAATGGCTGAGTCCATCCATCAATCATGCTCAACTGTCTTCTCAGCATACAAATGTGATCCTGAACCTATCACATTGCAAATACAGTCAAAACGACTCTGTCCCACATGTTTTCAGGAGTTAAAATTCTACCAATCAAACCATAGATTTAAGTAAAACTGATTGAGCATAAGAAGCTACAATATGTCACAAACGAGGTCAATAATGGGGGTGATTTGGGATAGATTAGAGTGTCAGTAGCTTATGGAGGGGTACTCATTAATTCATATCCAGGATGCTGCAGGACAAACGAGACATATAGCCAAGACGATTCAACAAGCACCGTAAAAAAGCATAGAAATACATTTTTTGCCACTCTGAAAATCAATTTATTTCTCGCCTTATTTATTTTCCATTGATCGAACAAACTTTAAAATAGAATACTTTATTTTCCTTCAATCCAGAAGTTTTAAATGGAGAGAATACAAATTGGACAAAAGTAATGGTAGACCAAAGCATCTTGGTTCGAAGGACCAACTCCAATCATCCATGAAACAGGTCAACAACTAGACTTCTTTGAGAGATCATGAATGTTCCTACAATTCATTTCCATCGTGATCATGACAGAAATTGAATAATGGCAAAGGCTTAACAGGGAAAACACTAAGAGATCAGCAATGGAAGTATTATAAGAAGTCAAAAGGCAATAAAATCTGTAAGAAATTCTCATAATTAAGCACTTACTCAGTTCGAATCATCCCAAAAAATGAATCTATAAAATGCCATATCATCATACAAACAATAAACAGAAGCAAGTCCATATAAATTTACAAGGGCCATGAAGGCTGTTTCTCTAAACTAGAGTCCTAAGCATCTAACTGAGCACCATACATGTTAATCTTCATAAAATGCCAGAGGCTTCTGCAATCCCTTCAGAAACATTCACATTTATTTAAAGATCAATGCTAAAGCCAAATTGCCACATGAACCCCCTTCAATCATTTTGGAGGAGAAAATCAGCTAGTTTATGAAAAGATCAATGCTATTTCCACTGAAACAAGACCAAGTAAATCTCTTCAAACTTCAAAGCTTCTCAATTTATTGACCACTTCAACTGCGATTCCTAACAGAGTGGTCTATAAAACAAGCCATGGAGTGCATTACAATGACAAATTCTGGGAAATAAAAATTACAATTTTGCCCTTTTCCCGAAAAGGATACTAAATACCATTTTGTCTTCCTAATTTAGTGGCAACTTCATATGTTAGTGAAAGACAACGTGTATAAACGCAAGACACTGAAACTCACAAAGTGTCACTATTAAATAAATTATATTGAGTCTTCTAAACAGGAAATTGAGTTGCCCTTATCTCACCAACTCCAGTTGTCCCAGTTAGCAATTTCTCGATATGGACAACCAGTGCATTACCCCAAAACAGAAACTGATATGGTCTTCACTGTACACTATCTGACTATCACATCTAACAAATCCAAGATTTTATCAAGTCTAATGGATGTTTTAGAATCACACAATCTTCTAATATATTGTAACTTGTTGACCCCATTTGGAGTTTTTATAACTGCTAATTCGCTATTCTAATTCAACTTTTACCTGCATGGAATTAATGAGTCATTGATTTTTTATACACAGGTGTCCCATCACGAAATCTAGCTGCATTCCTTCTAGTATCCTTCTCTAATATTATCAGTTTCTATGAAAGTCATTCGCCCATTAGTGCCTGTAGTTAAGTTGTTCAAATCAGGTATGCTTTGACTTCCTGTTCAATCTCTAGAGAACAATAAAACAACATTTTTGAGGCTCTACCAGCAACTTTTCATCTGGGGAATAGATTCGGATGCTTGCTTGTGCAAGCTTTTGCCATCCTGAATAACTTGTAAAGTAGATAGCAGTTCCATAATCAAGACTTCAAGATATGGCCAGAAAGATTTCCTCAACAGGCTAAGTTTGGAGAAGAAACAAAAGGACGGCTCAGACAAAGTAAACTGAGTCCCAACTGGTGGTGGAGACTCTAGCTGCAGTAAGAAATTTTCTATAATCTGCAATAAGAAATTCTCTGACTGATGCCAGACAAGCACTTCGAGGCAATGTTGTTAAGAGAAAAGCCTCATGAAAGCAGTCACTAATAAAGGGAGTGTTCCTAACAGGTTGAAGGACCTAGCTAAACCAATCCCACAGTTAATGAGTGAATCTCAATCTAATCCACATAACTTTTATAGGGCGTTTAATTATTATATATTTATTAAAGCTTGTATATGGAGGGATTAGATAAGATGAAACACTATAGAGCAAGTAATACTTTATAATGAATGTCCCCTTGAACAGCTTAGCTGTTTACTAGCTTGCTTCACTAGTGCAGACTTTACAACTTAAATTAGTGTATCCCTAATAGTGTATGAATAATTACCTGTATCACTAGCAATTTATATATCTATGTATTCTTCATAAGGAGTAGGATGTATGAAAGGGTAGCCTTTTGAGTCCAAACACCATCAAGATCTTAAGCACTGGAAGTGAAGAGGTAATTGGCCTAGGTTTGAGTCCTTTAATTGAATGAGTCATTTTGTAACAATAATTCAGCCATCTAAAGGATGTGTTTAGTGTAAGCAAAGCATCTGTTAATCGTCCCTTTCCTTTACTAAGAGATTCTTGAAGGTGCTATCCTTTCATTGATGCAAATCATGCAACTAATCTATCAAGGATTTTATAGCTAGATTTAAATATCAATTTAATGGGGCAAAAGTTATACCTGCCACTACACCATTCTTTTATTTGAACAATCAATCTTTTCACATTCAGTATGTCAGGAAAATAAGCTTTAAAAATTCATCAATCTCTTGAAATTATTGACGTCAACTGTGTTCCAAGATCTCGGGCAACTGCAAATCAGAACGTCTGAGTCAACTCAGCATCTCAAAGGGGCAATCTGAAATCAAGCCATGACAAAGATTTCGCTGGCAAGTAGGAGATAAACAGAACCTAGAACTAGATCAGTCTGTATCGTTAAGATTGGCCAAGATTTTCTGTGAATCAGGGACATCTCATGATAATTGTTATGTCTCAGTATGGGTGAGTCATACAATGATACATACTTGGTCTCCTTCTACAGGATCCAAAATTGGATCTTTCTAACTCATTTATTTCCTTCCATCTACCAATCAACTCATTTTTCCCCACTACAATCTACTAGATAACTCTATCTATGGAATTGAATTTGTTATTATTTCAGGTTTAAAGTGCCATGGATCTACAAGAGAGGATTTAGAATATATTTGGAAAACTACTTATACAAACTCTCTTGAAAACTGCCCTTCCCGATTCCACAACATAAATCTCATCAACAACAAAGCACGACAACATAAAGGAACATAATGAGGAAGAGGAAAATGTTGGAGATGATGATGAGAAAGATCATCATAACCAATTTGATTTTATTTACTGCTTTTTTTGGCTTATGGTTATTTTGGGATTGTTTTGAATATTTATCATGCAAGATTATATATTACTGTATCGTAATAGAATGCTATACGCTGTAGGCAATCTTGTAGACAATACTATATGTTCAAAGTGATGTATTTAATTCATTCTATATATAATCATTTTTTTAACAATTATTTTCTAGCTTTTTCATAAATGTAAGCCTTGTAAATAGGATATCTTTTAGATTTTTAGGCTGTAATAAAATGTTCAGTTTATGAGTCTCTCATTTATTATGGATGTCAGAGTGCAAAAGGCAGAAACAAGCATTCCCAGCTTCGTCAGTAAACAATTAGAAATGTATTTTTAAATAATGTACAGGTTGCCTGCTTTTGTGCAGTTGCACTTTGTGAAAGAGGTTTTTTCTGTTAATTAGATTTTTATTAGAAGGTTGACATCAAATATTTTTCAAATAAAATATTTTTCTGATTAGTATTAGTTTTTTAATGGTTCAACTGTATTCAAAAGCGATTTGAAATGATTTATTGGGTTTAAGTGCTGTCTATCACCAATTCAACTACATAAAGTATTTTCCTAATCTTACACCCATTATTTATATAACAAAACAGAGTATCATAACTATCAATTTCATGTGCTGATAAGATCACCAATTCTACAACCAAGATTCTCCGGTTAGCAGTTTAGTCATTCCGGGCATAACCACAATTTTTTAGCAGACTATCATCAAACTTGCCCTTAGAAAATTAGATCTGCCACATGGATGTAAAGGAGTGTATTTTTTCCTAAGAAACATACATCATGACAATGAAAAAAGAATACTACATGTGCAAGTACGCTTCTACGAACAAAGTCACAAACTGATTATAAACCAAAAAATTAATTATGAAGAAAAAATGGAAAGCAACCAAACCATTCTGACCTGCTTACGGGCTGCTGAAAGTTTCCATAGCTCATCCACCTCCGAAAATTTCGTGAACAATGGAATAAGAGGATGATTTTTGGTATCACCTCTCTTTTCCTGATTCATGTCTTCAATTGGTACTGCAAAAAACACAGCAGGAAATCTAACCTCAAAGGAATTGTACTAAGATAAAACCTACAACTTCACGCAGCAAGGAATTTTACCAGGAGGCAAGTCCAAAGTAGCAGGAAGCCGTGGCACAGCCACAGCTGGATGATTCCGTACACGAGCAAGAAACCCCTCTGAAGGATCAGAAAAAACAATTTCATCATAAGATTCCACAACAACAGGTTTCTTGATCGACCGAGGACCAAGTCCGCCTTCGGGGTACAATTTCAAATGGTGATACCTGAAAATAGTTACGACACCATTAATAATAGACTCAGTTAAAGCAGTCAAAAATACTAACAAAATAAATTACTCACAAATCCAACTTCTTATCACAGACGTCGTTGTGGAAAAAAAGGGAGATGGCAATTTCAAATTCACCCCAACCACATTCTGACAACTCAAAGGGGGGAGATTCAACCACTCTCAGAGGATTATGAAAACTGGGATGCAACTGAAACACAACACGCTTAAGCACGACACCAAGATCCTCATTGGTTGCACCACGCACATAGACTGTCCATTTATGTGACTGGGACCTAATTGATGAGAAAAAAAAAATTTGGGAATTAGTTTGTCAGAAAAAAAACAATAATAATAATAAAAAAAAAACAGGGCCATATAAAAGAAAAATGAAAGAAACAAAACATAAATAGGATCTTACTTACTCGGTGGCCTTTCTACCGAGCCAAAATGAGATTGTACCAAACACTATTGGAACAGAAATTTCAACACCTTTGAGTCTCGTGTTTGAACCCTATACAAAACCCACAAACCATATATTAAAACTGAGAAGTAACAAAATAAATGCCGGGTGATCTCAAAACTTGGATTATGCGCAATAAGATTGAAAATACTTGGTTTTCACTGAGTTTAAAGTCAAAATATGAACTAATCACATTACAACCAATATTTTTCTTTCCATGCATACTACTTATCTTGCAAAATTTAACACATTCATGTTTCCATGTAAATGTTAGAAAATCTCATGGAAAAACAAAACCCAAAAAATAGAGAGAACTATAAACCTATGTGCAATTAATACCCAGAAAATCTGGGTTTTATAAAACTCAATCGTGAGAAACATCATACTATAACAAAATAATGAAATTAGTAACACTGAAACAGTAAATCGTCTACTTTTTTCTTGAAAACTACAGAAAACGTTTGAAAACTATCTAGAGAAACTTCAAAAGAACAAGGAGTAACCTCAATATTAGTATTTGCAATCAGAATTCACAAATTCTAGGCTTTGAGTGATCAAAACAAGCAAAAGGTACGTACTGCAACCAAAGAAAGAAAACGCTTACAGTTTACAGTGTGACCTATTTCCGATTATGGCTACCAAAAAAAAAAAAAAAAAAAAAAAGACACAGACCCATGAACTAAAACTCAAAAATGCGAAAATTTAACAAGATGGTTAACCTCAAACTAAGGTTTGCGTTGTGCTATCATTTAAAAAATAAATAAAAATTAGTAACAACCCACCGAAACAGTAAATCATCAACCTTTTTTTTTGTTGAAATCTACAGAAAACCCATGAGAACTAATTTCGTAAATTCTAGTTTTTTAATATTAGCATTTGCAACTCAGAATTCATAAATCAAAGGTTTTTAAGTGATCAAATTCAAAACAAACCAAAGGCACATATTGGGACCAAAGAATGAAAACGCTTACATTTATAAGTGTGACCTATTTCTGAATATGGCTATGCGAAAAAAAGAAAAAAAAGAAAAAAGAAAAAGGACAAGAACCCACAAACTGAAAGCCCAAAAAATGGAAAAATAATAATAATAATAACAAGATGGTTAACCACGAACTAGGGTTTGCGATGAACTGTGATATCACTTAAATTCTGGGACTTTAGCAACACAAATGACGAACAAAACGTACACAAAACGAAAAGGGTTGAATACCTGTGCGTTGTTGTTCCCGCTATTTTCAGAAGCTTTTCCAAATTGAATGAGCTGTGGCATTGGAGCAATTCCACCTCCATGTGGCTGATTTTCGCTTTGTGCTTTTTCAGACGACGTGAGGGACATTTTCAAGCAGTTGTGTGTTGTAGTATTGAAAATCAGCGATGAGTAATGTCAACTTCCTTGCCTTTTTAAAGAAGAAGATAAAAAGGTACAAGTCGTGTGTGTGGAGTGTGTGTTTTTGCCAAGGTAAAAAGGTTAATAGTAATAATAATTAAATAATGTTTGAATAG
>JAOTQH010000031.1:4274430-4288701 GCA_025631255.1 Cornus kousa
AGTTAACTCTTGCAAGTTCAAATATTGATTGATGATTAGTTGGATGATTTATTAATGCAGAACAAAAAGATGCTCAAATCTACTCAGCGTTTGGTTGCATTTGCTATTCTCCATCAGACTTATTCTTCTCAACAGCCTTCTTCAAATCCATTCATATCTGTCCTAATAAATGTAAGTGAAGCTTGGTGTTCTTGTTACATTTGATATTTTGGAAGCAATCATGATCTTGTTGAGTTACTTCTTGTGCTTGTTTATTTATTAATTCACATATCTTTTACTCATAAAAAAATAATATATATATATATATATATATATGTTGATATAGGCTTATATGGTATTTTCGGTGATAAATTCAATATTTTATCTACTTATCACAAAAAAATAAAATGATAATGATAATAATAATAAAATAAAATTCTATATTCCTGCTGGACCTGCTAAGCAAAAAAGAGTTTGAATTCTAGCAAAGAGTTTGAATTTCTGATAAATGTCAATAGAAAGCGTTCAAATGGGGAATGCGTCACGCAAAAGCTACAAGGACCAAATAGGGCCCCTAAACTCTCAATATGTCCAAAAATCAACCATCTCTCCCATGGATTTATAGTTTCTCCCAAAGACCCAACAAAAGCACGACCCAACTGTCCTGGACCGCTGGGCAGTGCAAGAGAAGATGATGTACTGAGTCTTCACAATAACCTGTCTCATCCCAATTACATCAAATTATTTCGTACTTGATAAGTGAAATAGATAAGTAAATGACTAGAATGCCCTTTCTTAGAAGCTTTTTAATGTGTTTAGGGGTGGTCCATATCTGAACTAATTAGAGAGAGATTTATCATCATTTTATAAGTTGAGATTCTTTTCTTTGAGATAAGCCCTTTTTGCAACTAAAATTGAGATAAACATTTACATGAGAGGACATCTTCTTTGATGGAGAAGGTGGGGGAGGATTAATGGGTAGGAGGAGTGGGGGATTGCAAAGGTCTGTGAGGTAACAACGCCTGTTTCATGAAATAGGGAGAGTTTGCCATGATTGGCAGAGCATAACAAAGGTTGGTTATGTATCTAAAAGAAATCATTCAGACGTCATAATGTTCCCGTTTACGGATCATTATAGCAATCTATTGGATTTGGTCAGGGACATATGAAGCAAATATAAGACATTTAAATCTTTGAATAATAGTCTTGATAGTGATTCAATAATGGGTTTTATTGCCCACCTGGATTGTCATGTATAAAATAGTTAAAACGCTAACTATGTTTTATGGTTTAGAGTGTTGGGCTTTAAAAAAGAAATAGGAACAATGAATTCATGTAGCGGAAATGAGGATGTTAATGTTGATGATAGAGGTGAGGAACTAATCAAAATTTGAGGGAGAAATTAGGAGTAACACATTAAACTTAGGTGGTATGAACATATACAAAGAATATGCAAAGAAGATTTATAGATGCTTGGTAAAAAGAGAGACTAATTTGCATAAAGGTAGGAGACAAAAGGGCAACCAAAACTAACATTGGATGAAATCATTAGAAATGACTTGAAAAAGTTAAATACTATAGATAAGGCTTGTAATAGAAAGAACGGAAGAAGAGAATTCATGTGCCCAACCCCATTTTTATGGGATTAAGGGAGGAGGATGATGATGATTATCATATCAATTCTGTGACTGAAAAATATCTCCAACCACAGAAGGACGCAATTGTAGATGAAGGGCATACTTGTTTTTTGATTATAATAATTTAAGGGAGAGTGTCTCTGGCCAATCTAGGAGCACCAGTGTAGCTATCGTAGTATACTTATGTTGGTACATATTCTTAAACACAGAAGAGAAAACAATAAAGAGAAACTAACAAATAAAATCCTTTAAAGACAGAATCTCACTCAGTCTCACTAAGTTGTAATTTTTTGAAACTCGTACTGTGCATCAAACTGTAAAAAGTGAATGATTGGTCCAGCGGTTCAACCAGCCAGTTCAGTGTAGTGACTCTTTCATCCCAACCTCGAGTGTTCTGAAAATATAAGTTGGAAAATTGACCTGACTTTAGGTTGCAAATACTTTAGATCTATGCATGACACATAATTAAACAATCATTGATCCATGTGTACATCAAAATCATGACAGGTTCACATCATAATAACAGTATATTATGTTTTCTTATTACCATTGAAGTTGTAGGTGTGGTATTTGAGTCTTTTTTTTTTTTTTTTTTTCCCTTTTTCTCCTGGGTAAGTGGAAATTTTTATTGGAATATGAGCAATATAGTACAGAAAAGGGTCAAGGGTGAACGCTTGTTATCAACCAACAAAAGAAGTCCCAAACTGTGAGAACAAAGGGAACAAGATATAAGAAAAAGAAGAATCGCAGTTACGAAAGAGGAACTGCAGAAAACAAAAGCAAGGCAATAACCAAACAACTCAGAAGCAACTCCAAGGACTGATCAACAACAGAGTGTCAATCAAACAGCAGCTAATAGAGAAAAGACAGCCAACAGAAAACACAAGCGAACACTATATAACATGGATCTCCATAGAAACTGCAGAAAAACCTGATGAAGTGAAAACTAGAAGCAAACACTGAAATGAATAATTATGGTTGTTGGGCTTTGAGGTCTCCAAAGAGCAACTATTTTTATGTATGCCCTGTTTAAAGTTCTCAATATTTGGTGGTTACACAAACCTAGGAATAGATCTCTGTTACATAGACTTGGGTATGGGTGTCGGACACGGATATGTATCCATGCATCGGACGTGTCAAATCTCCAAACATAAGGACAAATGGACACGGCTAAATATTCTTTTTATTAATTATTTTATTTTATTTTCTAGAGTAAAGTAATGTTTTTATCTGATATAATGTTCAATATAGGCATTTAACTCATTTTAAAGTAATAATATAATGTAATTAAATGATAGGATATGCTTTTTAAATACGTGTCCAACCAAAAGTGTCGGACACATATCCCACACCCATGTCCGAGGGATACGTGTCTGACACGGGTATTTCATTACTTTTGAAGAGTCCATGTAACAGATTATGTCATATACACATATACTTTCTAATTATTACTCGTAATTGAGATTCTTTAAAAAAATTATAAGTATTGAGAATAAAATATTTAATTATCCTATATTTAACCAAGTTGGTTTATCATAAATTTATTACTAATCAGAGAATATAAACTTACTAATACTTTCTAATTATTTCTCGTAATTGTGATTTTGTAAAAAAAATTATAAGTATTGAGAATAAAATATTTAATTATCCTATATCGAACCAAGTTGGTTTATCATAAATTTATTACTAATCAGAGAATATAAACTTATTAATACTAAATTTATGCTAATCTATCAGAGAGTATTAACTTAATAGTATTATAGCAGAATCTTCATTGTGTTTAAATTAGTAACTTATGATAGTATTTAGTCTGTTATTGCAGCTTGGTTATTTGTTAACTTTGTTTTTGTCAAGTCGAGGTTAAGAATTGCTGTCAGGTTTGAGTGTTACATGTTATTGTATGTCTAATTTCGTCTGAGATGGGCTGGTTTGTGTGGGTATTCTTGGCTTCCTTTTCCTCTCCCTGGCTGCATTATGGGTTGGGTGTGTGTGGCAATGGATCAATAGGTTGCACTAACAACAATTATGCATCAAGAGAAAAGTGCAATAAGTGCGGGCAACCAAAGGAGGTAGCAGCAATGCCAGCAATTGCAATGCCTGGAGCTTCTCTCAAAACCCATCCACATTATTTTGTCCGGGCAAGAGGAGAACCAGAGCAACAGATGAATATCGGATTGTTAGGCAATGGAGCTTTGCAACAGTCACTACCTTTGAGTTTTAACTGGTCTATAGGAGGAGCTGATACATATGGAGTTCAGCTGGCTTCTACTTGTCCTCCAGGTGTAAACCATAGTTCTGTGCTTCCATATGCCAATCAAGCAAATCAGCTTCTTATGGCTCCTAAAGGATGGCGCAATGGTGACTGGATCTGCAGCTGTGGCTTCCACAATTATGCTTCTCGTGGACAGGTATGACCATGTTATGTTAAGACGTATTGCGAACTTACAACAAATTACCACTTGATTCCCTAGCCTGTTGGCAGCAATGTTAAATTCTTCTTAAGAAGCAGAGGCTGGGGGATTAAACAGTGGTATCCTACCCCCTTAGATTTCAAAATAGCTGTTTTTTCCCAATAATATGATTTGGCTCTTTGTTTTATATGCAGTGCAAAAAATGCAGTGCTTCTATGCCTCCAGGTACACCACCTTCTTTTGTCTGCATAGCAATCTCAGATTTCTCTTAAAGTGCTGTGTTGCTTGTGGGTTAAAAATAAAAACCCACCAGGCTTTTGTGTTCAACCTTACAGTTGAAGTGTTATCATATTAAATTTGTGCAACACCTCGCAGTCTTAACCTTTTACAAATGTTCAACCTTACAGTTGAATTCTTAGAGTCTCATCTATATTGTTTGCTTCTGCTTATCCATAGTTAATAATCTTGCTTGTTTCTTTGTATATATCTGTGCTCTAGTATTTTTATTCCTTTTTTGAACCATCATCAAGATTTCCCAAGAAGTGAATGATGTCATAGCATCAATCTGCTTCTAGGAGTAATTTTTCATGCTGTTGCCCAATGCTTGGTAGGAGAAATTTAAAGATTTCATCATGGTCACACAAGCGTCCTATGGGTGTTAGGAGCCCTTACAGCGCCTTGTAAGGGCTACGCAACATTCAATTCACCTGGACTAAATATAGAGTTCTGCCTTTTCGAATTCATGGTTGGTTTAAGTCTTAAACTTGTGGTGTTAAACTGTTTGGTTCCAATATTTTCTCTCTCAAACATAATATGCATAAAAACCACATGCAAATTATGTTATTATCCGTTTTTCTTTTAAAGTGATTATAACAAAAAAAATAAAAAATCTCTACAATGCTATGTTTGTTTGCCAATGAAAGTTAGGAAGAGAATCAATCTTAAAATTTTCATGCCAGGTCCTTCAATATTTAAGACCACTTAAACACATGTACACATTTGTTTGAGAATCTTTGAGGTAGTTAAATGTTCTTCCAACTCCAAAATTCAAGCCTGGTGTACTTTATTTGACTAATCGGATTATGGTGACTATTCACCTTCATTTGGTTTTTTCATATACTCAGTTTAAGCTTCCAATTTTTTTGAAGGCTATTGCTGTGTTTTGGTTCTTAAATGTTTAAACTTGAAGTCAACTGTATTTATTTGAATATGTTTGTAGTGAGTCCAATAAGCTGATTCTGTATCTGATTTTTTGCTTAAATGTTCCTTGTCGGTTATTAAGCGCTTGGAACAAAGAGATTAGCATCTGAAGAATTTTCTCATGACTGGAATAACAAGAGATTAAATGCAGGACCTGTAAGGACTATTTCCTAGTATTAAGTGTGAGATAGATTTAATCACTTTTGTAACACCCTGCTTGATATATTTCTTTTGCCCTTTTCCCCTCCGGTTTTTGAACATGCAGACACCACATGGCTTGCAGCAAGCATACCCCCCTGGATTCGAGCAAATGGCAGTTTCTGATGGCAATCAAACAAATGGTTTGTATCCCCCTTATCCCAGCGGAAGCTCAGCAGCTGCTCCAAATTTTCAAGTCACCCTGCAGTTACCTCATCCGGTGACAACACCTACAATCCTTGGGAAAGGGTAAAATTATTTCATTCTTTACATGAACTCTAATGTAAAATGATTTTATCATGACCCAACTAATAACATTCATGTGGGATTTGTTTATTTTTCTTTTCTATTTATTTTACGCACCTTTTTTTTTTTTTGGTTGTTGTTGTTGTTGTATTTAGATTTGCAGCATGCCAAAATAAACAATGAAAGTTTATAATAAAGTTTGCTTTTGCAATATCATCTTCTTCATTGTGGATGAAATAGATATATGAAATTGTTGATGACACCCCAAATTATGCATCTGATGGTGTAACATGGAATAAAGTTTAGATCTCACAAAATATTGCTATCCCCTCACACAAAACATGAACACCTATGATTATGAGTCTATTTTAAGAAGTAACATGTTTGTTGTAACCAGTGCTTTTCTGATTAAGGTCTGTAATGCCTTCTGCTGTGACTTTACAGAGCAAAGCAATGGCGTGATGGGGATTGGATGTGCACAAACTGCAACAATCACAATTATGCATCACGAGCTGAATGTAATAGGTCAGTCATTAGTGATGTTTATATTCAAAACGAGTTTCATGACCCTGTTGGCAAAACAAGAACCAACAATAATAACATAATCTGAGAAGAATTCGACTATATTCCTGATTGCATTTTATGTATCCATGTGTTAATAGCATTTCAAAATTCATGCAAACTGATCCAACATCTACTGTCATTTGGTGATGTGCGCTACCTAGTTGTATTTTGCCATGTAAAAAACAATAAAACAATCTAATTTCATTGCGCAAATGGTGCCTTATTAAGGAAGAACTTGACCTTGGTATTAAGAAGCAATCCTGATCTCCCAAACTAAAACAGAAACGGTATACTGGATGACATCATGGCTGAAAGGTGATCTTTTGTGTCGTACAGTATAAGTTGTGCTGAAAGTTTTAAGCATTGTTTTTACAGGTGCAAGACTCAGAGAGAGGGATGTTCTCAAGAATCTCGGCTAGTCAGTGTCTCATAGCTGAAAAGTCACGGAGGGTTCTTACATTGTTGTAGCATCAAATAGTACATGCCTGGGTTTTCTATCATGCTGGTGAGAGATTTTAAAATTGTGATAGGCTAATTTTGTTCTTCAGTACCAGGAATGTAATGGCCAGTTCAATGGTTTTTGTCTCATGGAGTGTGGGCAATAATGACGTGAATCCATAAACCTCAGCTTGTGTTCTTGCTCTTAGTGTTAGAACCTAAGATGATATCACAATATTGCAGATAAGGAATAGATGTACATCTTAGTCTTAGAACTTGCACACAATGCTGCAAAATTTCACAAGAGAATAAAAATGTTTTCTTAGTTTTTATCTACTTTATATCTAATTATGTGGTCTCTCTCTACAACCCAATCTACAAGAATTTTATTCCCATTCATAGATTCATAATGTCATATGCTTATGGGGGTTAATCATCAGCCCTTCAAAATAGAGGTAGGAGATAGAGGAGGAGAATCAAGTTGGTAAAGGTTGAGAGCAGGACCGACGAAGCGAAACAGTATCCAAGCCCCAATGACGATGAAGATGGAGGCGTAAGCAAACTTGTTAAGCCAGAACAAGGCACCCTTCTCTCCCACATACAGCTCTATCGCCTTCTCTGTGATGCTCATGTCCTCCCAGTCCTTAACGGCCTCTGCCTTCTTTGGCAGTCCGTTTGTGATGCCATCCTGTTCTTGCTGTCTCTGTCTTCTTCTTGACCCTCTCCGGAACCGGATCTCGACTGTGTCTGGTGGCGTTATGCGAGGCGTGACTGTCTGCGATGCGTTTTCGCCGTTGTTGTTGCTGGCTGTGTCGTTGCTGCTGCTTTTGATGGGGCCAAATTTAATTGGTCGGAGGTGGCGGTGGAGGGCAGCTGGGGGGATCTGAATTGGGGTTGTAGCTAAAGGTTTTGGGAGAGAGAAGAGGGTAGAGTTCATTGCTCTTTGGTTTGGCTAAAGCAATAGCCAGAGACACTGGATAGCTTTTCTTATCTTTTACAAAGTGTGGGGTTGACGGATATGGTGAGGAAGCAACCCACATTTATATGTTTTTTTAGCCAATCATTTGTTGCCACGTCACCAAAGGGCTGAGGGGGAGTTATTGTGTTTCGATCATTTGGTATGACGAAATACATAAATTGACAAGGTGCAGTCGAGCCCTGCTTTCGTCTCTGTTAATTTGAATTTTGAATGTACATTTTTCTTCAAATTTCTTTTACTTTTACTATTTTATAAAACCTTTTTATATAATTAATTACTACAATGTATAATAAGGAGTAAACAATTTTATTGAAACCCTTTCCTTTATCATTGTCATGGGAAGGAATTATTTTTCATTTATGATTTATCCCTTCTATTTCTTTTTCTTTTTTAATTTTTCATCCATTTTACAAAAAGCAAAAAAAAAAAACGCTTGATTTTACTTTTACTTGATCTCAAAATTTTATTGGCGGTTTAAATTTACCCCTAAAATAAATTTATTGACATTTGTATCCCAACTCCAAGACTACTCACCAATTTTGTGTAGATCCTGTTCAATTTGTTTGGATGTAAAATATTTTGGGTAGGCTCCGATTGTTTGGAAATGAAATATTTTTCAAAAAATATATATATATTTTTTATAGTGTTTGGTTGTCGTAAAATATTTATGAAGAAAAAAAAAATTTAAAATTTAACAAAAATAATTTATCAATAAATTTTTGACAAGTTATTTTACATACCCCGCCCGATAGACTCGACCTCAACCTCGACGTATACTTTTGTTAAACACCGACAAAGTAAAAATAAAAGAATATTTTACATGAAAAAGAAAAATATTTTCTAAAAAGAATATTTTATGTCGAAGCAAAGTGGAAAAAAAACACTATTATTCATTTTTGAGCAAATTATTCCCTAATCATCAATTTTGACTAATTTTTTAATAAAAATTTTAAAATACCATCCAAAAAAAATTATTTTATTTTTCTCTCTTCAAAACCTCTATGTCCATTCATCACGGTGCCCGCAAACACCATTTCTGGCAGATCAATACGACAATATTTCGCCAAATCTATTAGAAGCAGATTCTTTTTAATTTGTCTTACTTACATTTGAAAGATTCTGATGGTCTTTATCATGGACAAAACAAGAACTAATTAAAGCAGTAATGAAATTTTCTACATCTTTCATGATTTGCACTATACTCAATTGAGAGAGAGAGAGAGGCAGAGGTGAAATCTTAGAGCTGTTAGTTCCGTCTAGATGTAGTGAACAATTTCAAAGTGGCGATTTTAAAACAAATTATAGATCACTAAAAATTAATATAAAGTCATAGAAAATGGAAATATCATTCATCTAGCTTCCAGTTTAAACAAATTCATGATAATGCGAATAAAATGAGCAAATATTTTTTTGGTGTATATAAAAATATATAATATTATTATTATTTTATTTATCATATATTTGTTGTCCTTTTTTTTTTTTTTTTTTTTTTTTTTTTACTTATATTCGTATCTTGTTGTATTCGTGTCCATTAGGCTACAACTCGAGCAGGTTGGGCGGGTTTGAGATATATCTTGAGCCTAACCCACAATATGAAATGTTAAGTCCAAGTCTAACCCTAACCCTATCCTCAACCTTAGGGATGGCAACGAGGGCGGCACCCACGGGTACCCGCCCCACCCCGTCCCGTTTTTACCAGTTTTGGTTAACCGTTTAAGGGATTTGGGCGGGAATGGGTTTTATGGACATGGATATGGTGCGGTGGCGGGGGAAGTGTACGTAAGTTGTTGATTTGATAGAGGTTATCAGATCAATTGCCTTTTTCTGCACAAGACAAGTGACAGTTTGATAGAAGAGAGACCACTTCATAATTAGCAACTAATTAAAGTAGTAGGTTCAAATTTAATGTCAGAAAATCAGATAAAAGCCAAAGTTATCAAAACAGCTGGTCCAAGTTCAACTACGTACCGCTCATTTAATTTTCCATTCAAATATCACAATTGCATGTCCAAACACATGCACCCATTCGATAAAAAACAGAATAATTGATCTACACAGTAGTGATCCAAGATATTAATGATGACATTGTGGTTCTCTATTCATCATCGTATTTGAAACCAAATGGACTACTTAATTATTTATATATGGAACCAAACACTAATTCTGCCTTGAAATTTCAGTTCTGCACTGGGTACCTCACTCCGGCTGCCAATACTCGTTGCTGCTCTATCTGTATTGTAAAAGTAATCATATAATATAATATCAGTATATGTATATGTATATAATTAATTAATCTCTATGTGCATGCGAAGTTAAAAGCAATGTTTACAATTTAATAAATTCCAAAAAAAAAAATATGTTTAGAATTTAACAGTATACTGTAGTTTGGGGTATATATTTATTTACTTGGAAGAGTTCGTGCAGTTTGTTTTTGAGATAGCAATATTCATGTTCTAGCAACTCCAAAGCACGCAAACACCTGAAACAACCCAGATAAACAAATTTATTTACTTAGTACTGTATTAGCTAGCCATCTCTCTCTCTCTATCTATAAATATATATGTATATATATATATATATATATGTTACTCTATGGGGGTGAAAAGGCAAAAGGGAATATGAAGGCGGCACGCAGTTAGAGAAGGAATTAAAGTGGACCTATATATATACACACACACACACACACAAGCATACTTACCCAGGTCTGTTATTCTGTTCAGAAGCGGCGCGAAAGGCGACACATACATTTCTGATCCTTTTAGCACCAATGCTTGAACTGCTACCCATAAACTGATTTACATGGATTCCCATTTTCTTGTAGTCCGAGAACTCTCTATCCAACCTGCAGTAGTATATACATGCATGTCTCATCACCCATTGGCATATACTAATATATATATATATATATATGTATGTATTATGTGTGTTCACAATGTATTGGTAAACTTTTATTTCCGGTAGGGGAAAAAGAAGAAAAAGAATTGAAAAGTTTTGAAGTACTCCCATAGTCCCACTAGATCTACAGAGAGAGAAAAGAAAGGGAAAATCCCATAATTCATTGAGAGAGAGATTCAATACATAAAATTAGAGAACGGTCTTCTGTACAGTACTGTTGAGAGAGAGAGAGAGGAGGAGGAGGAGGAGAAGAAAATTACAGTAATGCTCTCAGATTCCTCAAAAGCTTCTCGGACTCATGGAAGTAGATATTAACAACTTCAGAGACGAAGTTTGGAGAGGTGTCATCTTGAAGCTGCTGGAGTTGCAAGAATTGTTCATCCAGGACTCCCTAAATAAAATTAACAAAATACAAAATTCACTACTGTCACTACAATTGACACACTATCTATATGTGTGTGTGTGTATATATATATATTATGAACCACGTACAAAACTACCTATATATTAATAACACCACCTGTATTAAAATCATATATGAACAATGCACAACAAATTAAAGTAATAGTAGTACCATATATATATATATATATATATATATTAGTAGCTAGGTAGTGTGAGGTGATAGAGATGATGATGGACCTGGTGAAAGAGCAGCGCGAGCAAACGATTCATGTCGGCTCGCAACCGGTCCGCACCCAACCCCAGCATCCACAAAGGTAGACCCGTCTTGGCTAATCACCGTTTGAATATCAAAAGATGGAATTAGCAATAATCAGAGTGGATTAAGGCGCACACTCGTTATTTTTTTGTGTCACTCTAGAGCGGGAAGACTGGAGCTCAGGTTGGAGGAATTTATAGGATGATGGTGGTGGACTTAATTGGAGCCCACCATTTCAAAGGTGTCAAGTTTTTTTGTAAGCATTCAAACATTCAAAGCCACGAACCATTGTTGCGCGTTAAGTACACGCACCAACAACTAAGTTAAGGGTATGTTTAATACTCGTTTTGTTTTTAGGTTTATGTTTTAATCATTATTTTGTTGTATGGGGTACGTTTTGAATAGTAATCGAAAGTACATTTGGTAATGTCTATTTATTATAAAAAATTTGAAAGTAAAAATATAAAAAATGTTTGTTAAAGAATTGTTACAAGTTTAAAAACTTATTATGATTAGTTTAAAAAGGTCATTTTTAGTTTTTTTAAAAAATAAATATATATATATATATACATATAAATAATGGTATTGATGCAACGACCGTTGCTAGTACGAAAATATGTATAATTATCAAATTGGTATTTCGACTTTTAGCCACTATTCACGAAGTGTTCAACATTATTCAAATCAAAACAATTTTTACTAAATACGTTTTTTTTTTCATTGTTCACTGTTACAATACTCGACAAAAATAAAAATACCAAAAACAAAATGCAAAACAAACAGAGCCTAAGTTTCCGAGCTTTGTATCAACACCACTCTTCAAGCTTGTGCTCAATTCATTTTAACTCAAATAATCAAATTTCAAATTCAAACTTCAATTTGAGCTTAATATTAAGATTGATAAGAAAGATATCATTTGAAGATCCAAACATTTGTGATTAACTAGCTAACATGTCCACAAACACTTGTTCAATTTCTGAACAAGTTAATCATATATAGATTGTTCAAACCTAACTTGTTTATTTTAAGTTCAAAAAAAATTGTTCAAATTTGACTCATTTAAGTAATAAAAGTTATAAACCAAACTCTTATTAAGTCAATTCAAGTTAATTACGAATACATCAAGTCCCTTACAACTCTAACTATGATTAGTTATGTATATTGTATACAATTCAACCTCAAATTCATACCAATACAAATTTCAACCATATAAATTTGAATTTGAAGTTGCATCAATGGTGCATGCACAATTTTGGTGCTAAATAGAGTGTGAGTATCACGATATTACATTATGGATGGGGATTGTGAAAGTATTATGGGTAGGGAATGGCAAGTAGAGAAAATCGAGGTGAATGTGGGGTGTCAAAGGGACCAACACAGAGAGAGTGTGTGAATGGGTTGGTGACCTGCTATGCCCGTACTCGGTCACCTCGCGTGCTGTCTGCTTTTCTCTGCAGGTGCGGCTCTATACCCACATTCACACCCGACAACTGCCTGCAGCCGGTAATTTTGTCAGCTCACTACATACAATAATATGTTCATGGTTCATACAGAGAAAAACAAAAAAACAAAGCCCCGAACTTTTTTCCACTCTTTTTTCATGAACTTTCATTTCTTTTCCACTCCTTGCCAAAACATACACTCTCACTTTCACTCTCACTTTTCTTTCACTTTTCCTCTGAGCCATCTGTCACACACACACACTCTCTCCCTATATATAGTAAATATATATATACACACTATACACACACAAACATATATCTCTCTTTGTGTCTATATTGACAGAATGGTTTTGTCTGTTTGCAGCTGACCATGCTGGCTTGCCTTGGAGTTTGGGGAGGGTTATTGAGCGCCCGGTAAGCAAGGCACCAGGTGGGAACTAGGTGGGACACGTGGCGAACTGGGTGGTCGATCAAGTTAGAGTTAATTGGTGGCACTGACCACAGGAGGAGATGCTTTCACTTTTTCTAAAAAGGTGCAAATGGAATGGGCATTGGGCATGCATCAAACTTTTCTAAAGTTTTTGAGATTGAAATTTTCTTTTAATTTATGATTAAATCACACTTGACTTATTAATTTGTAAATTTTTATAATAATATTATTTTCTCTTGAACTTAATATATATTATTTTAGTTGATACTTCATATAAGTGGTCTTGTACAAGTATAAATAATATAGGTATTTTTTTTCTCAAAATTAATGAATATATATTGGCTTTGTATCTAATAAATTTGTGAATTTTGTGATTAAATGAGTTGCGTTTGAATTCAAATTTAAAAAATATATGAACCTTCAGTTCATTGTATAAAATAAAAAATTCTGAGTGCTCTCTCTTTGTTCTTGGAAATTCACAGCCATAATTTTTGTTTTTTGGTTAGGTGGGGGGAAGATTAATTGCATCGTTTGTTGCAGCAGCATATGATCATGAAATCATGTATATGGTTTGGCTTATTTTATGTAATATATAGTATATCACTTCCGTAATCCAATCAGTGTTTTATTCACTTGATAGGAAAATTTCATATGCCTGGGTGTGGTGTGATAGGTGTTGGTGTTTGTGGTCAAATATGGCCCACGTTCGAATCCTCATCCATATTTTCGAATATCATCTCATAAATGTTAGTTGCTTGAGTTTTCAAAAAAAAAAAAAAATGGAGAGTTTGAGTATTTTAAAAATATTGTGAGAGTTCTTTGTGCGAACAAAAATAAAAAATAAAATGTAAGCAAAAGATAAAAATAGTATTGCTAAGGGAAGGAAATGATTTTTATTCATTTTATTTGTATAATCAAGATGAAAAATATTATAAAAAAAAATAGTAGTAGTATTGGATGATTCTACTACTAGGTAGTAGGTACACCCAGCAGGGGTTTTCGAAGCTAGGGCATGCAAGAGCATTAGGAGGGAAGTCCTTTCCTTCCTCAGTTTGTTTCGTTCTTGGAGGAAAGAATATGGTGAGATGGAGGAAGATGCCTTTCCCTTCCATTTTTTATTTTTTTTATTTTATTTTTACTAAATTTGACTTAATTCAAAAAATTATTAAATAAAATTGGATCATAGACCAG
>JAOTQH010000031.1:4319513-4331996 GCA_025631255.1 Cornus kousa
GTTTTAGGTCATGAACAATTGTAAAAACAATAAAAAAAAATATCTTTTTGGTATTTTGATTTTGGGTCACTGTTTACGAAGTGTTTTAACACTATGTAAAATAAAACAAAACCATACCAAACATCCTTTTATTACCAAAATCGATACTGTAACAGCTTAAAAACAAAAACAACAAAAAACAAAGCCCATGCTCTATCTCTTATAGGGTTTACATGCCATTACAGTATCCAAAATCTAAAAACACTACCCATTTGACATATACTACCCATTTGACATACAATATATTTTTGGTTAATATCAAAACAACCTTTTTATTGTAAAGGTATTTTGGATAGAAATGAAATCCATGTCTCATAATGAAAATTTATTTTGAAAAATTCAAAAATATTCTTTACTTCATCCAATACTGTACGTACAAAAATACACAATATTATCAATTTGGTGATAAGGGTTTGTGCCCAAAAAATCTGTTATGTTATGAATTATTTCAAATCAATACCATCCATACCAAACATGATATGAGGTCAAATTTAAAGGGGCAAAAAAATAAAAAATAAAAAAAATCTTTAACACATTCCAAAAAGACGCTTAACATTAATGATTACCCAATTCAGGGGGTAAATTATCGGGCCCAATTTCCATTCATGATTCAACCAACAGTCTGTAATTCACGCGGCAAATGAACTTCCCAAATCCAAATCGGAAACAAGTGTAAAAAAAATAAAAATTGCCAATTTTTTTTATAATAATAATAATAATTAAATAAAAAAATTATAAGAATCATAATAGAAAAATTATTACATGATTGGACTCTTGCCAATCACTATTTGACTTCTAAATAAATAAATAAATAAAATTGAATATAACTTACACATTTAGGAGTTAAATAATTATTAATCTAACTAACCACTACTTGACACCTAGATGAAAAATTGAATAAAATTTATATACATATGATAAATTTATTTAGATGTATACTGGTTGGACCAATGATCTGAAATTTATATAATAATTTTTTATAATACAAACCTTAGCAATTTCTATTGTTTTATGGTGAGTTAGTATTACCACATGCTCATTTACATTAAAATAGTCGAACTGACTCGTCATGACATGAGACCTATAAAAAATAGTCTCTTTTTTTTTTTAGACTTTCGCGAACTTAGATAATTTTTTACTGTAATTCACAAATCGGTTTATATATATTTTCATTTTTTCCATCCAAATGGAAAGATAAACGGGCGATGATCTTCTAAAAGCCGTTTTCCGTTTCCCAACCCCCACCCCCCCTCTTTCTCTCCGTCTTCTTCAAAAGTTTGTTTTGACCATCACCACCACGTCTTCCTCTCTTTCGTCCCTTCTTCCTTGTATTCGTGTTTCCCTGTAATGTCATTGCATTTCTCTCTCCTCTCTCTCTCTTCATATGATCACTGGTAACCCAAAACCTTTGAGAAGCTCAACATAAGATGGGTATTTGCTTCTCGAGAACCAGAGTCGGTGGCTCAAACAGCAACAACAACGTCAAACACAACCGCAAAGACAACACCAAACCAGCAACAACAACTACATCAAAGAAACGAGACAGAAAATGGCGTCAGAAATCGAAAAAAACCCAAGAGACCAATAAAAATCATCAACAGAAACAGAGGAATCCTCAGCAGGTTAGGCAGAGAGAAAAGGGGAATTCGAGGCTGCGAGGTGGGGTCATACCATGTGGAAAGCGAACCGATTTTGGGTACGCGAAAGATTTCGATAGAAAGTACTCGATTGGGAAACTATTGGGTCATGGCCAATTTGGGTATACCTATGTTGCCATCGACAAGTCTAATGGAGATCGTGTTGCAGTCAAGAGAATCGAGAAGAAGAAGGTAATTTTTGTAATTTTTATCAATAATTTTAAATTGGGTTTTGCATTTTTGCTAAGTTTTTTGGAAATTTTCCTGCTTTATATGGCAATTCAAATGTGTGAAATTGGGTTCATTATAATTTTTGATTTTCCATAGTTGTGGGGAGTTAATTTGGATTTGAAATATAGCTTTTGTGGGTGTTTGGTCAAACCAGAAATACGTTATTTTGATTGGTTGGCGGTATTGATGATAAAGTATCTAACCTTTCCAAAAATGGGTAATTGATCCAGAGATTATTTGTTTTTAGGATTTTCAATGAATATTTAGCAACTTTCTGATCGGGGTTGTATATACACCTTGTTTGATGGAGTTAGTATCTGTTGGGTCACATCATTGATAGTGTTCTCTATTTTCTGATGATTTCTTTGAGTGGGTCTTGAAAATTAGTTCTCATGAGCAATCTAGCATAGACGGTGGAGGATCTCTTTGGCACTAATATCTCAGCCACTTTTATTAGATTAAGCTAAATTGACCCATTTCTTCATTTCAGAGAGTTAGTGGGCTGAAAAGTGTTACTATAATGGTGGTATGTGAGAGCTGCGTGTAAAACGTTTCGCAACTTCATTGTGTCTGCGTTCACTAAAGAACAGATCTTTGTCTAATTTGTGTCTGCGTTCACTAAAGAACAGATCTTTGTCTAATTTGAGTATAGTGGGGATTAATAGAGAATTTACTTTCTATATTATCATTGACAGTGATGGTTAAATATTGCCTTTGTGTCTGCGACTATGCCTTCATTAGTGAACGGAGCTTTGTCTAATTCGATTACACTAGTGGGGATTCATGGAGAATTTACTTTCTATATTATCATTGATGGTGATTGTTAAATATAATCGCTAACATCAACAAACATTATTTTTCTCAAGATAATTAAAGTTCCTGTTTTCTGGATTTTTCTCTTCCTTTTTTTTTTTAAAAAAAATAAATAAATAAATAAAAATTATAAATGTGGTGCTGCCCCCTTTTTTTCTTTTCTTTTTTGGTTGGTCCTTCCGGCATTTGCCACAAAATAAACTTGTGGTTGATCTTTCTGCTACAACACTACAAGGGGTACAATAATATATATTATGCTGAAACTAAACTGTAGTTGACCAGCTTTAAGAAGGAGCTCCTGTCTGGAGCATTAGCATTACTGAAGTGGCTTGGACTGTCTATTGTATTCCCATCCACAACCTTGCAAATCAGGATGTATATTGATTCATACCAAGTTCCAAATTCCAAGTATGTCTCTGTTAGCTTGCTTCTACAACTGTTTCTTCCTTTAATGTTGCTTTAGAAAGAGAACAATGTGGTTATTTGCTTGCTTATTTTGTTGGGTAATAGTTATTGTGGTTAATATAACTGATGGGATCATAGATACAATCAAAATGGAGAGTGCAGTTGAATGTGTAAGAGGCTTGAAACTTTTGAGAAAAAATTACCATTTCATGTGTTGGTTGTTTGCGAAAGTTAATTTTGTTTATATTGTTGTAATTCATTTGAATAAATTCTTGCCTTTGGTGACAGATGGTTCTTCCTGTTGCCGTTGAGGATGTTAAGAGAGAGGTCAAGATATTGCATGCCTTAGCTGGCCATGAAAACGTGGTTAATTTTTACAATGCATTTGAGGACGATTCTTATGTGTATATTGTCATGGAGTAAGTTTTGTTATTTGTACAATCTCTTCGATTTTGCCATTCATATTCTACATGCCCTTTCCTTTTAAGCTCTTTCGATTTCATATTTTCTCCTTTTTGCTTCTGTATTGCATCAAAGTTCATGTCCTACAGAGAGCCCACATATGTCACGTGTTCTATTATTTAATTACTTTTTCCCGAAAAAGAACAGTCATCTCAATTCACTGTGATTTAATTAGGTGGTTTCTTGACTTCTCTTATTAGGTTATGTGAGGGTGGCGAATTGCTGGATAGGATTTTGGCTAAGTAAGAATCTCAACTTTTTAATATGATGTAGCTTCTATGGTCTGAAGTGATTGCTGTATGATATGTGCTTCTGGTCTAAAAGCATGATTTACTTACTTTTGATGTTCTCTGATCAGAAAGGACAGCCGTTATACTGAGAAAGATGCGGCAATAGTTGTGCGGCAGATGCTCAAGGTTGCAGCTGAGTGCCATTTGCATGGTTTGGTGCATCGTGACATGAAACCAGAGGTATTGTCAAAGTTAAGTAGCAAACATGATATTTAGATTATGTTTCCTGGAGTTATGGTGCTTCACTTATATTTTCTCTCTTTCTTGTAGAATTTTCTTTTCAAGTCACCAAAAGTGGATTCACCTTTAAAGGCTACAGATTTTGGTCTATCAGACTTCATAAGACCAGGTGAGTATACGTTCTGGTACACTGAGGATTTCATTTGTCCTGACAAGGCGTCATTTCGTTTTACATTTCTTATTATAATGATATGTCCTTGCTGTCCGATTCTTGTCAATTCTGTTATTAAACAATTACACTATACAATCTTTTTAAATTTCTAATATTTTTTCCTCTTATGTTCAGAGATTTCCATGGCTTTTGCCAAAAATATTTTGTGATAAGTCTTGGCTGTTGTAGTTATAGACCTCTGAAACCTTGCTTGCATGATTTTATTACTGATGCAGGGAAGAAGTTTCAAGATATTGTTGGCAGTGCCTACTATGTTGCTCCTGAAGTATTGAAACGTAAATCAGGGCCCGAATCAGATGTTTGGAGTATTGGTGTAATCACTTACATTTTGCTCTGTGGCAGGCGTCCTTTTTGGGATAAAACCGAGGATGGTATATTCAAGGAGGTGCAATACATTCTTAGCTCGGAAGTTAACATTTTCTTCCTGCTTTTAGTGGGATGAATTGTTTTTGCTTTAATTTTCTTTGGGTTCAGTAGTAGTATCATTATCACTGTTGTCCTTGCTTTAATCCTACATAAATAGATAGTGTCAGCTACTTGAATTATCTTTGTCCTTTCTTTTCAATTACAAGCCATTTCTCCATTTCTCCAATTATATTTAACTTTTAAAAATGTGTCTAATAATTTCATCCCATAACCATGTTAGTTTCAGTTGGCCTTTCCATCTCTTACCTTCTATGCAAACTAAAGTTCCTCGTCATACTGGTGCATCTATATTCTATGGGTCTTTGTTATATATGCTCATACAATCTTAAGTCTACTTTGTCTTATTTTGTCACTACTAGGCTTCAAACATTTCTAATATTTCATTCGAGGTTAGTTTTGGCCAGCCTCTTTGTTTCTTACCTTCTATGAAAACTAAATGTCCTCGTCATACTGGTGCATATATAGTATTCTATAGGTCTTTGCTATATATTTTCATACCATCTAAGTCTACTTTATAATGTTTTGTCATCAATAGGCTTCACTCTTAAGAACTCCTGTACCCATATCTTTTCTAGTCAGTCATACCATTTGTATTATTTCTGTTCAATTAATAGTGTGCTTCGCATGTCATTTAGTGACCTTATTTCCATTTCATGTTTATCCTTCAATTTTATCAGTGAATTTTTTCCCCTAAATAACTTGATTACTTTTTACAGCAGAGGAAATTTGAACATTCTTCTTGTTTTGCTTCTGTAATTAGTATCCATATTAAGTTTTCTAATATTTCAGGTGTTAAGGAACAAGCCTGATTTTCGTCGCAAACCATGGCCAAACATAAGCAGCAGCGCCAAAGATTTTGTAACAAAGTTACTGGTGAAGGATCCTCGTGCAAGACTTACTGCTGCTCAGGCCTTATGTATGTTTCTGATTGTTTTCTGAAAGAAGCAAATATTGTTTTAATGGTGTAGCATAAATTTGGATTTAAAGAATTATCGATTATTAACTGCTATTTGGACTGTGCTTTATTGATCACATTGTGATTTATCGAAGTTTTAAATTATTATAGTTGCCTCTCAGTGTGATATCAACCCTCTATGGATTGATGCCAAGCCTGGTTTGCTGGGAGGAGATAGGCCTGCCATGAATCTTAGCAACACCAGTTGGCAGGTAGGGAAAGCTGCACAATAGGTGATGCAGTTTTAAACCCATGTAGCCAATGGGAAAAGCCAAACAAAGAGGTAGAAGGCCTTGTTTGGTACAAAGACCTAGATTTGTCTCTTAGGCATTTAACCATTAATAGAACCAAATGTGATTTCTATGACAAAGTAGAATATTTTATGTTAAGGATTTTTCTAGTGACTGGCACTTAAATGTTTTGCCATTGCTGATATCATCTTACATTTGTCTTTTGTTGATGGTCAAACCACGTCTGTTGTACACTTTCTTACCTGTATACGATTCGAGTGTTCTAACATGCTCCAACTTTTCCAGCACACGCATGGGTTAGAGAAGGGGGAAATGCCTCAGAAATTCCTCTAGATATTTCAGTCCTATCCAATATGCGGCAATTTGTGAAGTACAGTCGTCTGAAACAGTTTGCTCTGCGGGTAAGAATTTTTTTCCTTTGGTTGGCAAGTTCCATGGTACATCTTCAACAATGCTTTCCCTTTGTTATATTTATTGCAAGGACAATCTATTATCTTGCAGGCATTGGCTACCACACTTGATGATGAAGAGCTGGCTGATCTTCATGATCAGTTTGATGCAATTGATGTGGATAAAAGTGGCACTATTAGTCTTGAAGAAATGAGACAGGTATGCTTTCTTCACATTTTAATCTTGGAAAATCTTGAGTCGAAGAATTTACTTTGTTTGTTTTTTCTAAATGTTGGGCATAATTAATCTAATCATTGAGTTTTGCACTTTGATATTTGACACTTCATAAAGTTTTTGAATTTGTCATAACATGTCTGGTTTTAATGTAGGCCCTTGCTAAAGATCTTCCTTGGAAGTTGAAAGACTCGCGTGTTTTAGAAATTCTTCAAGCTGTAAGTCTATTCTTTTAGAAAAGAAGTATCCAAATTTCAGCTTTTATTCGACACTATCTTTTTCCCATTGCAAACCCTTACGGTTCTAGACTTCTAGTCCCCCTACCCACAAAAATAAAATAAAATAAAATAATAAATAAATACATTTTTCATTGCAGAATGACCACCCATTTTTATGTAGAAAGTCTAGATGTTCAATCATTGCAGTTCATGATTTTTTTTTAAATTTTTTTCAATTGGAAAGAAACTCACGGACTTGAACCCTCACCATCCACTTTGGGAGGTAGAGGAGATACCCTACGCTACAAGGCCCTTGGTATTGCAGTTCATGATTGTTCCTACCTATTATTTCCCTCTAGAAGTCCCAAAACGGCACTAATTCTTGACAGCATGATGTCTTATCTTGTTGTGAATGGTGTTTCTTTCTACAAATGGGATCCTGATGGGCTTTATTTGTTTGCTTGAGACAGATCGACAGTAATACTGATGGACTTGTGGATTTCCCAGAGTTTGTTGCAGCGACTCTACATGTTAATCAATTAGAGGAGCATGACACAGAGAAGTGGCTGCAGAGGTCACAGGCTGCTTTTGAGAAATTTGATGTGGATAGAGATGGATATATAACCCCAGAAGAACTTAAAATGGTGAGGACTTAGTCTTGGCATTTCTGCACACATAACCAATGTTTTCATTTCATTTTCTTGCCTCACTAAACACAAATGAGGTTCGGATTTGGGTTGGCTGTAATACTGCAAGCCAGATCTATTATTTTAGGGACCTAGAAAAAAAATATATATATATATATATATTGCGGTCCTTCAACTCTAGTTTAATGTTTCTTTCTTGCCAATTGAAATTATATAGCATGAGGTCTTGTATATAGATTTGATACATTGCATCTAGCAGCGAAGCCATAAGATTTGAAGGTTGGAACATCTAGCAGCTAAGCCATAAATTTTGAAGATTGGAATTGTTTAACTTGGGACACCGGTTTTAGGTCAAATCTAGCTTACATGTAATAAAACTTTATTTTTTTTCTTTGGGTCTAAATAGATTAATAGCAAATCTATTAATAAAACCTCATTGTATTCCATTTATTACAGTCTGAATCATATGCTTTTCCAGTTCAAAAATGCATGGGAACAACTCTAGCCTCATAAATAATGTTTGTCTTATTGCCTTGCAGCATACCGGATTAAAAGGCTCATTAGACCCACTTCTAGAGGAGGCTGATATCGACAGAGATGGGAAGATAAGCTTACCAGAATTCCGGAGACTTCTAAGAACTGCGAGCTTGAATTCTCCACGAAAGGTGCCTAGCCCACGTGCCCATCAAGCTTTCAGGTGAGGCAGAAAAGTTGTTCCAGAATGGTGAGGCAGAAAAGTTGTTCCAGAATTTTGTGACGGAAATGAGAGTAGGGTAAGAGAGGTGGAGTTCCTTTTTAAAAATCTGGTACTTGAAGATCAAGCTTACAGATGATGAATTCTCATCTCTGCTTCAGTCTCTTCTGCCATTTTGCCGGCGCGTCTTAAAAAACAAAAACAAAAAAGCAATCAGTGCCAAAAATCCGCAACGGCTCAACAGGTGCTTGGGCTAAGAAGGGTTTTAATGTAGAGTTGCTTGGGCTATGAGAGGTGTTTAATGTAGAGAGTTGCTCTGGCTGTGTGGAAAATGGCTACATGTAGCATGGTCATAATTGTGTACATGATCCGTAGTGTTGGGGTTTCCTTGCAAAGTATAGCATGTGTTGATGATGTGTGACATGAGTAAATTATTAATGAAAATTGTTTGCTCTAGAATTCATTTATGTTACTTATTCTTTATATATACTATAGAAAAAGAAAAATATGTTCATGCTTGTAAAAGGCACTAGTGTGAAAACTGTTGAGACATTCCCACTCTCTCATACCATTCAAGACAGTTGAATATGGTACTTGCTTAACTGTCCCTAGCTTTTCTCTATAAAGATAACACCTTTTGTCTGTCTAGATGATCAATTTTTATTTTCATGTCATGTTCAATCACATTAACCCATGATTTTGCAAATTATTTCTTTTATGTCAAAGTCAAAACCGAGTCACCAAGGGCACTGTAGCCCAGCAGTATCTCGTCTACCTCCCAAAGTAAAAATAAAAGTGAAAGGTGAGACTTAAAGTCTTCGTAGGAACAAATGAGTGTCTGATTGCTAGGGGGAAAAAAAAAAAGTTCACCCCAATCCCTGTCCACAATGACTGTTCAATGAAGTAATGCAATTCATAGGTACAGAGGTGCACAGAGCTACAAGCGATTTACAGGAAGATAGATTTCACCCAAAACAATTCTATTCCAACTTGCAACTGTTACAACTTCGATTTCAAAGTTGCACTTTCATGTTTTAAACTAAAAACTTATCGTAGATTATCTAGACAAAATTGAATGGTAGAGTCCAACCAGCCTCTGCCTGGCCGTCCAAGGAGGAGGCGGCAATCAGTACTTCTCCTCGACCTTCATCAGCACAGCTGCACAAGGATGACCCTTGTTTTCATTCTTCCATTCAAGTCGACTGTGGAGAGACCATAGCTTTGGTGAGCCGAAGCTCAAAGTTAGCACTGTATCATAGCAAACAGATGCTACCATAGAGACGTTAGCATCAATGGAGGCAGTCAGATATCACGAGCAACCAGAAGCTTCTCATTTATTGAACTTCAATGTGTTATCCGCACTGTTGGATGCGCGATCCTGAAAACCTTGAGAGGATGAATACCTGCTCGAAGAGCTGCCATCTGCAATATTTTTCTCTTTCCTATGTGGTTGCTTGCCCTTCTTTTCTCCTGGTGACGAGTCCTGCAAAAACCTATAAACAGTTATGATTCCATCGTTAATCTGGTCAACGTTTTTGTAAAGGTTCCTTCTCTAAATCAATCTTAAACCAACCCGATGTGCTCTAGATCCTGGTGTTTTGAGTTCCAGCTGTGTCGCCACATTGTTAATATCATCACTTATTTCATCGTTACTGCCCCTATTACAATCCGATGACTTGCTTTTCGAATCTTGTTTGCTTGTAACGTGAGAAGTAGGTGCATATTGTCTAGATGGCTGTTCCGTGTGGGGATTAGCAGAAGTTGGATATGGGATGAAAGTTGTACAGGGGTTAGGAATGGCACTGGGATTCTGATTTCCAAAGAAAGGGAATGGCTGCAGAGATGGGTGCATAGGAATTGGACCTGGAGGAACAGAGAGAGGGACTGGATATGAATAAGACGTTGCCATGACAACTGAAGGATCAATACCTCCCCACGGAAACATAACCCTATGCCTTTGCTGATATTGTACATTGAGATTGTTGATATCAGATTTTAGAGCTGTCTTCTCCACTCTGAGCTCGTTCTTCTCCTGTGTCAGCTGTTTAAAAAACAAAATCAACTAATGCAATAAGCAATCAAAAGGGGCCCAAAACCTTTAAGAACTACCATGAAAGGACCATCACCTCACGCGATTCCTCAGAAAGTGCTTTACACTCAGTTTTCAGTCTGTTGACTTCAGCAGTCAGATCCTTCAGCAATTGGACTGTATCAGTAAGGATGGTTGCCTTGTCATTCTTGGGTCTATCTGGGTCTGCACGTCGAATGAACGATGTAGTCTTCGAAAAATATCAACCGCTTTTAATATAGCAGTGAAATAAGAGCTATATACATAAGACTAAAAGCAACAATCATATAAATGTTCATTTTCCATGTTAATATTTGGGGCAGTGGAACAAGTTTTAAAGAGAACCAATCAAAAGATTAGCCCATGTAAGAGGTCAGCCATAGAAATCCAAGTTGTCTACCTAGTCTAAGAATTATTGAAATCTTAATTAAAAATCTTAAATCAATTTGCAATATAGTGAATTGAATTTGGAACTGCAGAAGCAGTTACATTCCAAGATGTAACGCAACAATAAATTAAAAGAGTGATAAGACAAACCCACAGTTATAAGACCTCAAACGGTTGACATCTGAGCTGAAACAAGGACGTCAAACGCTAGTCTTTTGTTGGCCGTAGAGGGAGGGAGGTTAAGTTTGATCAAATATATGTTAATTCCTGGAGCAAATCAGGAGTCGGAGTAATAATAGGAGCATGGATAGAAAGCTCGGGGAAAAAAAAAAAAAAAACGACAACAGGGCTTGATCCAATTTCAGAGGAGAGATGGTAATAATGTTTGTTTATATCCACTCATCTTCATGTATTCACATTGTGAATATGACAAGCTACAATGCTACAATTGGGAAGCACCCAAACAAGTTTCGTGACAATGACAAAATTTAGCATTATACACCAATTTAAAGAAGTGTAAGTGAAACATTTGATATTCTCTTCACAATATATATGTTTTTCAGTGATTTTAATAATATAGCATAATGTCAAAGGCTAAGGATGAGTATATTCAGCATCCTTTCCAACCATACAAAGGAAGTATAATGTGGTTCTAAGATTGCTTCCGTAATTTGTCCACTTAAATCACATTATTTTTATTTTTAATACCGTTGCCTAAAAAGGATTCTATCAAGCCTAGCATTGGCTTTGGTCTTATTCATTATGAAGGTTAAACCAACCAAACACTACTAGGTGTCCATGTTCATTAGTTACCGTTGAGGCATTGAAAGGCATAATATTGAGTCAGGGAAAGATTAGGGTTAAAGTGTTTACAACCTTTCTGAAAACTGCCTTCCCATAAACATCAATTGATACAGGCATCGGATAGATTGATCAATCCCAGTCCACTAAGATCCAATTGATCCTTCGATCGATCAAGCTCCACTGTCCTAGTTCAACCGGTATTTTGTTTCTAAAACAGTTTAATCCATTTTAAAACATTATAAGATCAAATCACGCAAATTGAAACCCCTAATATACTTAACCATTTGAATGCATGTACACGAACAATAATACGGTGAGTGCATAATTTTGAGAGTTGAATTTGCCTTTTTCTGCCCTTTTTCGCAGTGCCTAACACACCTTCCTGGTAGATAATTTAGATTCATGTTTTATGGAACTCAAATGTGTAACTTCATTATTCCATCTATAAGGACAGCTAGTAATTTCTACATTCGTGCTACAAAATTTTCTCTGCAGTTATGTAATGTATCTGATCTACGATGAAGGTATATCATAATCACATGTTAGTACTGGCATCCTCTAGCATTTCTCCTATTTGGCATACCATTGAAAAACAAGAAAATAGTAACAAGTATTAGTTAAACGAGAAGCTAAATATAAGAGTTTTTATGAAAAAAAATAAAATAAAATAAAAAAATTCAAAGGTTGCAACACATTACCAAGTGCTTTTCCCAACTCTAGAAAGTGTTCATTTAGCTTATCCCTCCTCAATTTTTCCCGGTCCGCCTTCTGAACTCTTCTTGCAGCAGTTGAATCTTTTACTTCCACTTCAGGCCTTTGCCTAGAGAGAAAGGAATGGAAATTAAATACATTTAAACTACAACGAAATAAATTTCCTCCAATTCCAAATCCAAATCTAAGGCGTCTATTCAGTGTTTTCAAACGCAACATTAATAGTAAGCAACTAAAGAATATTTTCAAAGCTAAAACACGTATTAGTTTCAACTACAAACAAATTTTTTTTTTTCTTTCTTTTTTTTGGTTTTTACGGAACAATTTAATATTACACTTGCAATTGAGTTAATTCTGCAGAAATTGACACCACCAAGTAATATATATATATATAGAGAGAGAGATAGAT
>JAOTQH010000031.1:4332096-4342937 GCA_025631255.1 Cornus kousa
ATTTTTATGATTATGTACAAATATTGAAGTACTAATCCAACCACTTGAAAAAGAATTAAATGATAATTATATTGTTAACATTTCATTTAAAATTCATTAACAGTAAATCACATGGATCGGTCAAACTTTTTTTCTTGTTTAAATTACATTATTAACTTTGACCGATTCGTGTGATTTATTGTCAATAAAATTTTGAATAAAATTTTAATTATATAATTCTCGTTCAATGAAAAAAGAGAGAGTTCATGAGAAATCTCATGAGGGAGAGACTTCATAGTAGCATTTACACTCCAAGTTTTAAAATATTATCAAGTTGTGTGTTTCAAATTATTTAAAAGAGTGGTAGCAATATTGGCACTTCATGTTTCTCTTATTGCACATTACTTATTTTTTTTTAAAAGGAAATGACAAAAAAGCCCATGAACTCTTTAATAAATGGTTCCTTATATTATAATGCCATAACTACCTTTTAAACAATTTTAACTTTTTTTTTTTACCTCCTTTTTTTTACTAAGTATTTTTTCCTGAGCTAGTCTTCTCAAAATAGATAATTTATTCAATAGAGATAATTTTATTTTTGATAGTAAAAAAATATAATTTATTCAATAATGACCTTTTTTTGTCCAATCAAAACATATAATTTATTCAAACAAAGTTAATTTTTCTCAATCTTGGTAACTTTTTTTTTTATATAATTTGTATGAATCTTGTCAAAAAAAAGATAATTTATTTAATAAAATAATGGATTTTTTTTTTGCTGTCTTATAAAAAGAAATAATTTTTTTAATAGAGATAATTTATTTATTTATTTTATCTTCACAAAAGAGATCATTTCTTAAATAAAGATATTTTTTTGAAACTTTTTTTTTTTTTTTTTCTATCAATTGAGATAATATTTTTTAATGAATAAATAAATATTTTTTATTAGAGGTAATTTATTCAACAGAAATAAAATTTATTTTTAATATATTTTTTTGGTTGTGTAAAATTTTTTTTTATACAACATAGTCACTCTTTGTCATATTTTGGCCAAACAAAATAAGTGGTCGACAAAAGAAAAAGAAAAAGAAAAAGAAAATACTAACACAAATTGATGATCAAACAAAAACGACACCAGACCTAGGCGGTTGCTTCGGTGTCTCTGTATGTGCTCTCATTAATTGATCGGAGACTGACTACACAATCTTCTGCAAATGTGAAATGCGTTCAGATATATACACCCAGAGAGAGAAGAAGAAAGACCCATATATATATATATATATATGAATGAAGATTGTAACGTATAACATCAACGGCCTCAATTCTCGCATCTCGCAGTTCGGTTCCCTCCTCAAACTACTCGACTCACTAGATGCCGACATCATATGCTTTCAGGTGCCTTTTTTTTCTCTCTCCTCCGCCCACCCATCAAAACACACACACATATATACACATGTAGATGGTACTTTTCCGTTTGGGTGCTTTAGATTCGCGTTGATAAATCATTTGTTGTTCATACAGGAGACAAAATTGACGAGGCAGCAGCTAACGGCTGATTTGGTGATCGCCGACGGCTACGAATGCTTCTTTTCTTGCACGCGAACATCGAATAAAGGACGCGTAGGATACTCCGGTAAGGTGTTTGAGTAAATGCCTCAACCACTAGTAATGGGCTTACTTAGAAATAATGGGGTATGTGATGTGGTCCTTGGGATTAAATTAGGTGCCAGGTTTTCTATATAGTTGCATTTGATATATGTGTATATATATATTTGGTCAGATAAATACTGGTACACAGCATCTCCCGCATGTGGAGAGGTGAGGCTGCATTTGTCTAACCCTCCCCAAATCCCCCAATGACCAGAGCCTCGTACACTGGGTTTTAAAGAAGAAAAAAATACTCGCACACAACCACAAGTGCCCACTATGGGGCTTTGAACCCGTCCCCTAGAGGGAGGAGAGGATATACTAGCTGGGCTAATGGCATAGTGGTTAGTTGCATTTGATTTCATTTGCAAGATTTCGTGCATTGATATATTGAGTGTAGCTGAAATAGTATAAGATGAGAAATGAATGCATTATTCAGAAGACTAAAGATAGCATCTTTCCATGGATAGATAGACTTAGCTGATGAAGGTAACACCAATTAAGGATGTTAGCATCAGATGAATTATGAATAGGTAATTTAGAAGATTAAATTCATATCAATTATGGCCTTGATGAAGAGAGTGAACAATTAACATTGTTTGATTATTTGCAATTACTGCATTATATTTTATTTTTACCTATTTTTCCTTTTGGTCAAGTCATAGAAGTAGATAACTGAAATTCCTTAACCCTATGCACTGAGATTTGAAGCTCTTTTAACATTTGAAGTGATGCCCGTCTTTACCCACCTCCTATTATTGAATTAATAGATTCTTGTTGGAACTGCTCCCCATTGAGGGTAATACTAGGGGAAGAGGAAGACCAAAGTTAACGTGGGTAAAGTTGTACGGAAGGATATGATAGCATGTGGATTGACTGAGGCTATGGCCTTAAATAGAGTGGAATGGAAATATAGGATTCTTGTAGCCGACCCAAGTAGTTGGGAAAAAGGCTTGGTTGTTGTTGGTGTTGGAACTGCTTGTGCTTCATTCTATACTAATTGTACCTTTTAAGCGAAAAGTTAGTTATTTTATTTTATTTTTTGGTGAGGTTTTTAATGACTATATTGGTTGATGATCATAAACTGGGGATTGTCAATGTGGGTCTTTACAGAATTGGAGATGTGAACTTGGGTTTTCTCCTTTTTAATTAAAACGTAAAAAGTTACTTATCCAAAAAAAAATATTAAAACGTAAAAAGTTGGTGACTTTGGTACAGGTGTTGCAACATTTTGTCGTGTAAAGTCAGCATTTTCAAGCAATGAAGTACCTTTGCCACTTGCAGCTGAAGAAGGCTTTACTGGTGTTCTTGAAACTTTGCAAGGATCAAGAGCTAGAAAAGATAGAATGCCTGCAAAAGTGGAGGGCCTTGAGGAGTTTCCGAAGGATGAGCTTCTGAAGATTGACAGTGAGGGTCGTTGTATCATCACAGACCACAGCCATTTTGGTGAGTTAACATTTTGATAAGCATCAATTTGGACAGACTGTACGTAGAAGATGTGTATTCTATTTCCTGGGGTTTACTTCCCCTCATGTAATTTCAATCCCATTTCTACCATCAGACTCAGAGGTTCACTAGTATCAGCCATGATGTGATATGTATGGTATTCCATTCCCATTTTCATTTTGTTTCATTCAGTGGCCTTGTGCTGTTGCTTCAAAATTTTCTTCCTGGTAAATTGTCATATAATTCTGCAATAGAACTAATGTGAGGATTTGAACAGTCCTTTTCAATATATATGGGCCTCGAGCACATGATGATGCAGAAAGGATCCAGTTTAAGCTCACATTTTTCAAGATTCTACAGGTACTTTTTTTCTTTTTTGGTGTTCCTTATAGATTGATCAAGTGCATTTTTAGCAGAGAGTTTTGGTGCGAAGAAATATTTTATTTTTGTGGTTTCAGAATTATGACTTCATTTGTTGCATTTATGCCTCAAGAAATATGTTACATTACATGTGTCGCAAATGTTCCTTTTGGCTAACTTTGGAGAAATGATATGAAAGGTGGATTGGGGCATAATTTTATTTATTTATTTTTTAAGGTTGCACGTTACATTATTTCACTCTGAAAAGATCTGAATTTTCTAGAAATAAAAATCGTATTAGTGGATGTGAAATACAAAGAAGCATGCTAATTCTTCACCCAGAGAAGGTGGGGAAGGCCGGTTTTTTATTTCCAAACGTATTTTTGTTGATTACTACCCATCCTGATGGGATTGGTGCCTGAGAATTTATCTTCTCTTTTTTTGTAGTAGTTGCCTTTTATTTTCAATTTCCACTCATATTGACAATACTGACAGCAAGAGAAGTTTCTAATGTCGCAAAACTAGAGATTGTGATCCAACTCACTTGTTTATATAAACCTTTGCGTAAATGGTGTTTGGTTCTAGAAGTCTGTTTCTTTTATTTTGAGCATGTATCTCCTAGTTTCTTTTGCAGCCTCAGAGAGCGAAGCTATTATTTAGATTCACTAAGCGTTTAATAATCTTCGTGCTGTTTGGTTGATATCAGTAATCTTTGTTGTAGAAAAGATGGGAGGGTCTTCTGCGTCAAGGAAGAAATATAATTGTTGTTGGTGATCTCAACATTGCTCCTGCTGCTATAGATAGCTGTAATCCAGGGTCTGATTTTGAGAAGAATGAGTGAGCTGCTAGCAAATTTATAAAGTGCTTGTTTGATACACCTGCATATTTATGTGTGCTGCATTTTGTTTCTTTAGTATTAATTTCTAATGTTACTAAAATTCCTTTCATATCTAATTTATCAAAATAAATTGTCTTGTAGGTTCAGGGCATGGTTCAGATCTCTACTAGTGGATAATGGTGGTCCTTTCTTTGATGTTTTTAGAGCAAAACATCCTGACAGGTTTTATACCTTACTTGATTTACGATTTATGTTAATTGATGAAAGACATGTTGTGAGCATTGTGCAGTTTTCATTTTGTATTTTTCTTTGAGTTCTATTCCACCTTGTACAATGATAATGAGCCCTTACGTTTATGTTACTTTTGAATTTACCTTATTGTTGATCACCAGAATATCCTGTCACATTTAAGAATATTTACCTAATGACATCAGTGAATAAAACTGTTGCTTCAACTCAATTCATGATCTTGTTGCACTGTTTGTTCATTTATTTATTTGTAAATATTTATTATCCTCTGTTTATCTTTATTCTCCAGAAGAGAAGCGTATACACACTGGCGACAGGACACAGGGGCTGAAGAATTCAATTACGGGACTAGGATTGATCATATTCTCAGTGCTGGATCATGTATACACAAAGAGCATGACCAGCAATGCCACAACTTTGTAAAATGCCATGTTAAGGAGTGTGACATGTTGATGCAGTTTAAGCGAAGGAGGCCTGGAAATTCACCTAGGTAGAAGGCCGCTATGTAGTTTTATGAAGTCCTAATCTATTATAATTGAAATGTTGCAGATAACCAGTATTTGTAATAATTATGCTCTCTCTCTCTATATATATATGTGTGTGTGTGTGTGTAGGTATATGTATGTCCATAAGCCCCTAACTTTGCATACTTGAAGGTGCGGATAGGCATGTATATACTTCTTTTTCCTTTTTTCTACCTCAACTGTTTCTTGTTATTGCTCAATGTATGGTTATATTATTGTTTTAGAAGAAAGATGTGTGAGGCACTGAGCTCCTATATGTTTTAAATTGAAATTAGTTAATAGCAAAAACAGTTGAAGATAAAGGTTTCATTTAAGCTCCATGCATGTAGATGCAAGTTTGTGTTTGTGCGTGCATGCCTGCAAGTGCACTTATTTAAGGACAAAACTGGTGTGTTCTTATTCTCTCTCTCTTATTTTTTAAGCTAAGATATACGCAAGGGAAGGCTGTGTACATCTAACCCTCCCCGGACCCTGCATTGGCGGGAGCCTCGTGCATTGGGTTTGCCCTATAAAATGGATCCTGTTTTACATGTATTTCAGACCGATCAGAACTTTTTCCCCCTTCATCTTCAGAGTTGTTTAGGGTTCTCCAGTTGATTGAATTATATGGTTTGGGTGATTGATATACAGTACCTGTTTGATGGGCACTTGGATTGTGATAATCATGCGCTAAATGCATATCACTAACCCAGATAGTACAAGGGTACTTTTATGGTAATTATAAAGTAAAGGATCTGCAAGCATTTTAATGTACATAGATTCACAAATCTGCTCATTTCTACTTGTGCACGTGAAGGAGAAAATGTAATTTTTCTTTCCTTGCCTTGTCCACAGGTGGAAGGACGGGAGAAGCATCAAACTGGAAGGTTCAGATCACATTCCTGTTTACATGAGTTTGGTGGAAATCCCGGATATTCTGCAGCATAGCACTCCCTCTTTATCTGCTAGATATGCTCCTGAGGTTCGTGGGATCCAGCAAACTATTGGTGCGAGAACCTAACTCATTCTTTGAATAATAATCTGCACTTATATAGCATTTTTGGTGTTTATTATGTTATGATGTCTTTGTTTAAATCCAACAGCTCATTCATTCGGACGGTATTGGATTTGGATACGTTACACTGAATATCTTGCATTTTTTAATTTCCTGATTGATTGGAAGTTTTTTATGTTTGACTTATGGGAACCAGTTTTCTGTAGACGATTTTGTATATATGTAGGCATCTGGTAACTGGAACTTTGAGCCCATTGTTGTTCTTTAGTGGAGATAAAGCTAGAAATTTGCTATAGAACTTATAAATTTGTATCATTATGGTTCGATCTTTTGACATATATTTTCTTAAAGCTTACACGCAGAAAGATCATTATAATAAAGAATTTCATCAAGATTATTAGTTGAGCGAATGTTGGTTAAAATAATGAATTTGTGGGTTATTTCATAAAGTGGCAAATTAATTGGTGCAAAGAATCATTGACGAATGCAATTCCTAGAGTCTGAGTATGTAGCCACATGCAGAATGCATCTTTATCTAATTGGAGGGGTGAAGTCAATAGCCGCAGTTGCAAGTTGCCACAAGCTGCTAGAGTCTGATATAACCACCCTGAAAGTTGACATGCCACATGGCTACATCTTTGTGACTATCCAAAAATATAAGAAGATTAGAAAGGTCATCAACTAGCATTGATCCTGCCTATCTGGGGTATTTGGAGGGTTGAACTGGAGAAAGAGCTAACATTTGACATTGTTTTTCATCAAGTGTCTGCACAAAGTGGTGACATTTATAAATATTTTGTTTTCTAATTTTACTTGACATCTTGGACTTCCATTTTATTGAATGTTTGTGTTTTGTTAGTTTATATATATTTTCTTTTCAGTTGTCTTTGTTTACAACAGAGATGAAATCTTTCCGTTAAGTTGTCCTTGTAATTGTCTTGCCATATCTTGTTGGAAATTTACCAACCCAATAACCTTTTACAGTCTCAATGTTGATCAAAAGACAAGTAGCTGAGCAAGTTGAGACCTGTGGAGTGTCAAGTTCCTTTCCAGAAGAAAATAGTACAAGAGGGAGTTGCAGTGAGAATCTGAAAAGGTCATCTGATGGTTGCATTGGTTTGGGCATATTCTCAGAAGCAATATCTTATTCTTCGAACCTTGAATCTGAAGTTGCCAGTCCAAGAACAGATGAATACTCTGGAGGTTCCTCTAATGGCACTCATAAGAATATGATTAAAGTGGGAAGTGACCGCGATATTTCAAAACCTGGCACAAAAATTAGGAAAAAACCAAGACAAGGTGATTGTTCACAACTCTCACTGAAATCCTTTTTTCAGAAAAGTTCAAGATTTAGCGATGGTGCCGACAACTCTGGCACTGACCTCTCACTTAGTCAGACAGATGTTTCAAGTTCTAATCAGTCACCCATTGGAACTTTTCTGGGTGATCATTCAAGCAGTATTCCCAAACAGTGTGAATTGAATGATTGTGCATCTACTCAAGATCAGGGCGAGCTAAATTCCTGTTGCAATTCAGAAAAAGAGAAGACTAATGTTGCTATATTAGAGTGGCAAAGGATTCAACAACTCATGCAGAACAGCATTCCTCTTTGCAAGGGCCATGGTGAAGCCTGTGTTGTTCGGGTTGTGAAGAAACCAGGTCCTACTTTTGGGCACAGATTTTTTGTCTGTGCTCGTTCTGAGGTACAATGTACTCAAGAGTTACATTCATTTTTGTTTTGGCAGATTGTATGCCCTACAATTACATATTATATAATCATATTAATCATTTGCGGCTGCTACTTCTTTGGAGGCAAGTCCATGGTTTTTAAAAAGTGAAAAAGAAAAACTAGCTCTAGGATGTGTGAAGCCTAGATATATAGTATTAAGATGTGTACAATTTTTACTTGATGGGCATGGCATTAAAATTAAATACAAAGAACAAAAGGTCATGCTATTCCCCATATAGTCCTTTTTTTCATAAATTCTGAGTTTGTAGTTTAAATAGTTGTTTTGCTTGTTACTTTAGCATGATCGGACTTGGTTGTTTCATAAATGTTGAGACCATAGTAAACAGGGGTGGACCCAATAACTTCAAAATGTGAGGTTTCAAAAGTAAGGGGGAAAGGTTTTTCATATTCTAAAACTTGTTATTCTCAGAGTACCTATTTGCTAGAATATTTAAATAAAATTCTGGGGGCTGTTTATGGATTTATTATACTCGTCCTTTGGCCTGCTTTATTTACCCTTTTCTTTTCTTTTCTTTTTTTTTAATGGTCACGGCATTTCTTAGTTAGTTCCACCCTTCCAGGTCTTTTCACATATTAGCTCTTAACATGTGTACAGTGCAATAGGGAAATGTGGAGCATGTACAAACTAACCAGAACCATTTTCTTCTTATAGGGGCCTGCTTCTAATCCTGAAACAAATTGTGGTTACTTCAAGTGGGCTACTTCAAAACCCAAGCGCAAAGGGTGACTGGCTGAAGTTTTCTTATAAGATGTGAAGCCATCCATCCATTCCCAGCCTTGTAATCTCTTCTATCTTATGGTGCAGATAATTAAATTTCTTCTAAATCTATGACTCTAATCGTTTTCATACCTCTTATTAATTTATTTTCCTCTCATGTATTGGCTTTTGAGCAGTTGCCCTGCATGGGTCGCGGACACCAGCCATTTTTGCTAGCGCACCTTCTGGTCATCCTTCGAGGAGCATCAATGTAATATATATTTAATACTATTCGGCTAAATTACAGTAAGTCCTATTTTTTTTTTTTTTTTCCTCAAGAGGAGCATGGGAAGGTTTGTTGGGTAGGGTTTCGCACGACCTTGGCACTTGCTTCTCCATGGGAAATCACTCTTTTTAATCCATAACAAACTTGAAAGTGAGAGGCAACTCCTAACCTATTTTGTATCATGTATAACTTGGAGTAGAGATGGTATTCTATCAATACAAATGTTGGTGTTTCCATTGTTGGGAGGCATGTACATGGTTTCAATAGTGACTTTTTTTTTTTTTTTTGGGTCAGAATCAATGTTTTGCCTTGCTATACTATTTGCTTTATTATTATTCACAGCAGCCCCTACTGATTGAAATATTGATTCTGTGCTTGGTGTCAACATTGTTGCCCCTGATACCGAACTTCTCATCCATTTTGAAGAATGGCTGCAACCTCTTTCGACCCTTCCTAACGACGGAGACCATCGAAGTCTCTCTTTTACCAGGTCGGCGAGTGCCTTCTGTTCAACGGCAAGAAATGGTATGTGCTCATTGTCATGCTCGTTGTCGCTCGTCAGTGATGGGTTGAATGTCAGTTGCAACATTTGGAGGGCTGTGAATGACTGGTGATACAGTTCAGGTGTTTTTGACAACCTTGTTTGGACAGAAAAACTAGGAACTCTGTGACTCAGGAAGCCAACTGTAATCATTTGTGGTTCTTCCCATGTAGCAAATCTCTGTCCTTGAACATTATTGCATCAAGGTGAAGAAGAGCAAGAGCAAGATGAGGAACAAAGAGGCGAAATACAGAGAAAGTCTTATTCGGTGTCCTTTTCCGTATAGTATGGGAAAACATCCTACTTTTTTGTAAAGTACATTTCAAACGGGACCGAACAGGATGTATCCTGTTTCACGGAAACGATCCGAGTCAACCATGCTATCATTTTCCAGAACCATGCATCATTTCCCACTCTTCTAGAAGGAAAAAAAAATAAAAATATGAGCAAGTAACCTCTCGAGATCATGATAGTGCTCTAATATGCTTTAAAATGATTAAAGTTGAAAGTAGGACATCTATATTATATTTCCACATAAACAATGAGTGATCATCATACCAACTTGAAATTTTTTATTCAAATTGAAAACATTCTCTCTCATAAAAACTTGATGACATGGATACCCTCCTTTCATGTATATATCTATATGTGTACACATATATAATAGTATCATTGTATTTTAGTTAAGGATTATTCTAAGTGCTGTCGTGACTGTCCACGACACAACTCTTTAGACTTGGAATCAAATTCGTTTTCTGCTGTTGGTGTGAATTTCACCACTACACAAATTTTATTGCAGATGAACTTGGTATTTGTAATGAGCTGATGGGACGTGATAGATCAACGTGATTAAGATTTTGTGATGTCGTGTTGTACATGTGTGCGTTTATGTGTGTGTGTGTGTGTGTGTTATCATAGCGATTTGTGAATCACGAGTGGTCACTATGGAGAGTGGGAATCTATTATATCAGGAAAAAGCTAAACAAAATTACAAAAGGATATTAGTTTTATATGAGAGTGTCTGAGTGAGAGAGAGAACTGTTAGAAATGTTTTAATAAAAAGATAATAAATAAATATTATTTACGGAACAAAAAAAGATAATAAATATTATTTTTAATGAAGCTTCTATGATAGAATTATTGAACCTCATACAAGGGAGTCGGTAACCTGTAATTGTAAAACTAATATATATATATATATATATATATATAGACACACACTCTAATCTTACATTTTTAATTGTTTTTCATGGTATATGAATGAAATAAATAGTAGTTTACATGGTTAAAATTAAATGAAAATTTCATCATTTTTTTATAGACATATTACTAATCAATTTTTATTATTTTACTATTTCTACAAAATAAGGACAATTTATCTAAACTATAACATGATATTTTCTTACAATTTTCTTAGATAAATTCTCATCTTAACTAAATACATATATACTAAAAAATCAATTTTCTTTTCATTCACTTCACCTTTTTTTTCATTTTTCATTTTCTTTATTTTCTTACAATTCTCACAAC
>JAOTQH010000031.1:4352495-4366568 GCA_025631255.1 Cornus kousa
TGATTGTGCTTTCAAATATAATTCTCCAAAGGAAGTCATTGATGATCAAAATGGCATCTTAGCAAAGTCAACAAAAGAAAAAGAGAACTTGAATACTATGCTTGAAAATCAAAGAAAGGTCTCTTTCAAAAATAAGATAAGATATGATCCTTGCAATAAAGATGCATGCTTATTAAAAAAAAAAAAAAAGTTTTTAAATGATTCATTTGATAAAAGTTCTTTTCAATATTCTAAATGTAATTATTGTAGAAAGTTGGCACACAAAATTTATAATTGTCCATTTAGAAAGAAGAAAAGAATCAAGAAGATTTGGGTTCTAAAAGGAACTTTTGTGACATTGCCTAACACTTATGGACCTAAGAAAATTTGGGTACTAAACAAAGATTTCCTAAGTTTATCTTGTAGGGTTGCTTGAAGGGATCTTCACCATCCAAGGAGAAATGGCTTTTTGATAATAGTTGTACAACATGGGATGTAAGAAATGTTCCAAACTCTTCACTCTCAAAGTAAAGGAGCAATACAATTGGAACAACTACACAAGCATGGTCATTGGTATACTTCATTGAAAATCTTTATTGCTTGACTCTTTTGGCATGTTAGAATCATTTGTGATGAATAAGTTATTGCTAAATGAAAATAAATCATTAAGATTTTGATCATCATACATGAGGAGTTCTTGAATGAATTATATTAGAAATGAAGACTATAATAATATGCTATTTATTATGAAATTTTTATCCTTATGCTCCAAGTACTCATTGTTTATACAAATTTTTTATTGCATGGTTTATTGATTGAAAATATTTTTATTCATACATTACATTTAAATGAGTTTCTTGAAATTGCATTTAATGAACAACACTTAGAAGTAGATAAAATTGCTTTAAAAGAGTAAGTCTTGAGAATGAACTCATTTTCAAATGAGCTAACACTCTTTGAAAATAAAAGCCTTATTTTTTGGAAAGAAAAGCTCTTCCTTAATGTTTAATCTTTCAAGAATTTCAAAAAGAGGCAACTTAATTTATTTTTGCCTACCTAGGAAGAATCTTGTTGTTCTTGTCAATTCTTGAATGTGATTATGGAAAATGCACATAGAATTACATTATGATCCATATATGAAATTATGTTTTCCACTCAATTATTATTTATTTCATATGGATTCATCGAGTTAAATGTAATCATAAACATATCCACTTATTTGATTGACAAATGAATTAGCATGCTAGAGATACTTAAATTGATGATTTAATTTGAAGCATGTTAATTAAGGTGAGTACCATGTTTGTGCTTTTTATTGAATTTGTTTCCAAATGGAACCTTATCATTGTGTGCTAACTCACAAAGACCCTAAAAGATTGGGGTACCAAAGACCGGCACTTGAGTATGCTTTGTAGATTCAAAATTCATTTCACTCAAGAACAATTGGATACGCAATTATCAATGGCTAAAGCACATGAAGAGAAATTAAGTCATGATTCCCTATCAACATCAAAAGGATGAGGGATGCACTACAATGAGATATTGATTGCTTTGGTAAATATCCCCTCCTTATCATAAATGTGCTTTTATTTAAAGGGCTTAAATGTGACTTAATTGTGCTATGTGATAAAGACTATAATATTTTTATATCTAGTCATAGCATAATTAATATGGTTTGTGATGTTGACATAATTGCTACTTATTGTTAACAATGTCTATCTTATAGTAGCTTGTCTTGGATTATGTGACTTAAACATGCTAGCATGCATCTATTGTTAATCAAGACTAAAATTGTGAAGGATACTTGGAATTGCATGCCATCAAAGAAAGTCACCCAAAGAGGATAAAAGCTACTTAATTTGAATTTGTTTTAAAGTAGCTATATCTAGAAAGTCATCTATGTGCCTTTGTGATTTTCAATGCTTCATTTACATTCTCTTGGCATCCCTAGCATATAAAATGAAATTATTTGAACTTGAAAATAATTGAATCAAATCTAAAAAGTCAAGTTCTATTTCAATGAAGATATTTACTGGTTTTGCATTCCTGCACAAACCGGTCGACCGAAACTAAAACCGGACGACCGAAATAGCTATTTCGGCAGACCAAAACTCTAATCCGGACAACCGAAATAAGAAAATCAAAATTGCTTTAGGGATGTAAACCGGCGACCGATGAAGTCAGTTCAGTTAACCGATGTATGTGTAGCACCAATTCATATAGGGCTTTCAAATCTACATCATGATATGCAAGCCCCTCTCCATCTCCAGTGCATGCCTCCCACTTTGCACCGCCACCCACCACCACCTCCTTATGGGTACAACTGCGCTGCACTCACCGCTTCATCAAGCCCCGTAATGAACCACTCGTTCTCTCTCTCACTACTCATCATCACTTTGTCCCACCCCAAGTCCCTGTGCATGAATGAATGGTCATGCAATGCAACCAATGCCTTTATCACGTGCTTCAGAGCCTCTACTAGTTGGTCACAATTAGTCGGCTTGAATTTGCACCCTCTGGGCTTGAACACCAATGCCAAATCGATCTTTGATGACTAGACGATCACTTCGGCGTGTGGGATTCTACTGTCAAGAAGAAGAAAAAAATCAAGTAAGCATAGTTGCCGGGGAGCCGTTGGGGACAGAGGAGAGAGAGAGATAGGGCTTGTCAACAATGGCAAGGCCGTGGGAAAGGAGAAAGAAAAAAAATCTTTAAAAGGGTACTATTGGTATTTTACATCCATGATATTTTATATTTTTATAATAAATTAATAAGTAAGGGTAAATTAGTAATTTTACTCTTTCAGTTAACAACAACCATTGATAGGGGAGGTCAATGTAATATGACAAATAAAAGGGGAGGTCTATGTAGGTTGACGAACCTCAAGGGAGGTCAATGTAATTACCCCTTTTATTTATTATTATGGGTAAATTTAGCCTAACAAAAAAATAATAATAATTATTAGTATTAGCCCATCCAAACAAGCTCAAGCCACTTAAACTACAATTATAAAATAAAGGCGTAATCCAAACAAGCCCAAATACATGACTTAGATAGATATTTTGAGTCCATGTCTATTATCGATGAATTTTAAAGACTAGTCAAGCACAACTTAAATAAATATTTTGTAATATTTGAATTTAAATATTTATCTAAATTATGTTAAAAAATAATAATAATAAATAAATTTGCTTAAGAAATTATGTTATTAAATTTATATTTAATTTTTGCGCACCCCATTATCAATTCCTTGTCTTCACCCCTCCCTTTGGAGCTAGCCAGAAAAAGTGCCTTAGAAATTTTATAGCTAAATTCTCAATGCTTCATAAATGCATAAAAATTCAATGCAAATTCATAAATGATGAACTTGACTGCTGAGTAAATTTTGAAGAAAGAAAAAGAAAGGCCAAATACTTCAAATTTTTAATTATCATTTTATATACATAGAAGATACTCAAATCAAATGGACGATAATGACTTCTGATAAATTCTAGATTCTACGACGCTGTGGATGGATTCACGTAAAAAAAAGAAGACTCAGGAAATTTCCCTTTCTGTACATCCATATTCTCTCATCAGCCAAAACAAAAAACAGGGGAAAGAACCAATGTAGACAACCTGGTAAAAAAGGAATGGCAAATTACAGAGAAGCCCATAACAAATTCTTCATATACCAACAAAACAATCACCAAGTGGAAATTTTACTCACTGATAATTTGCATACGAGAAGTCAACTAATAAAAACCAAAATGAAAATGAAAACTAAAAAAGAGGAATGAAACTTTCGCCTTTCAAAAGATTAACCCATGAATATTTTACAAATTTATAAACACAGAACATACCTAAGCATATTATAAGAGATAGAGAGAGAAAATGACAAGTGGAGAACAACCCAGAAGGTTTTTCTGGCGAGCTCCAAGAAATGACCTATGATCAGCGAGCTCCAAGCTACAACGAACAGTTCCAGCGATGACGACTGAACAAGCGAGCTCCACATCCTGCATGCTTCTCCGGTGACCAAATGGCTAACTCTGTTCATCGTCTTTTGGTAAGCTTGGACTGACCCAACAACGAGCTCCGTTCCGGTGTGCTTAAGTTCCCACTCTAGTAATCTTCATTTCAGACCGGTGTGTTTCAGTTATGTGTGCCTCAATCCGGTGACCCACTCATTCCGGCGTGCTCTAGTCCATGTGAACCTCATCAGCCAAATGAAGGAAAGCACAAGCACGACCAGGAAGCTTCAAAGATCATCCTACTCTGAGCTTTAGAACACATTTCAGCGGGAGGGGGTGAAGAGGGGGATGGAGGCATGAGTATTTTTGTACTTTCACAAATAATAATTATATTTTTTAATTCAATATTAAATAGTAAGGTCAAATTCGACATTTCATAACCTATTTAATGAATAGGATACAGGTTTGAGGGTAATGTGATCACTTTTAAAAGTGTATGGAATTTTCTGAAATAGGTTGGAGATTTATGATCAAAATTTTAAGGTGGCGGGTGTTTATGATTTAAACTTTTTAAAAAATTATGTTTAGATGTGTTTGGTAATCATTAGTTCATATAGCATTTGGATGAAATTATTGTAAAATTAATAATTGAAGTGTTTAAAAAAATTGTTACCAAATAAATTTTAAAAAAATTTAATCGTGAAAAATATTTATTACTCCATATAATTTATCACCAAACACCTAATATATTTTTTACTTATCCACAGATTTATTAATAAAAATATATTTTTTATTATTCCAACAGCAATTTCAAACGAACTCTATGTTTAATTAATAAAAAATGAAAGTTTGGTAAAAAAGAAAAAATAAAAATAAAAATGGAAGTTATTATTTATTAATGGTAGATATTTTAATCTAACAAATCTTTTGGCTGAATTTACGCACCATCCTCTCTACTCTCCAGGGGTAAAATGACATAATTATCCCCAACCCATATGCTAAAAGTATATTCCGTAGTTGTCATTTATGTTAGGAAATAGACAAATCCCCTACAACGAGGTAGGATGCCAACACCATTCCAATCTTAGTTCATGTATGGCATAGTTATTCGCATTCCCGTTTAAACTAAACAAGTTAGGGTTGTGCAAGTTAGGGCGGTGCGAGGTGAGGTAGAAAAGTTTTTTGTACCTCCCTCTTATAAAATGTGACCATTTTTTTTTTTTTTTTTTTGTTATTCCAAAATAATTATTTCAATTCAAAATTTAATATACTATTTTTTAAATATTTTTATAGGTGAATCCATCATATAAATATATTTGAAAATTAATGTATTATTTTTTAAATGTATCTATATGTGGACCCATCATATAAAGATATATTTAAAAATTCATTTCTCTCCACTATAACAAAAGGATTAAAAATTACCCTCTTAAAAATAATTGTACTACAAATCTAAGAAAGTAAAAAATGAAACATTTTTTCAACTATGAAATAATTCATAATCTCTTATGCGGACACAAACAAGATTTTTGTACCGATTTGTTGCACAGAATTATCAGACCTACTTATTTTAATTGGTACATATTTATAGAACAAATAAGGGAGTGTGGTCCTCCACTTACTTATATTGAGCATAAATAACTAATCAAAGACTTTTGGTTAGGTAATTAATTCACTGCTGCAACAAATTGGTGCAAATATAATTACTCTAATATAATTATAAGAATATCAAAATAATATATAGAAATTCTCAAAGAAAGATAATACAAAAATATATTTAATGATTGAAATAAAATAAATTATAAGATTTGGTTAAGATATTGTAATATTATTGAATTTAAAGATAAAGTATAATGATAAAATTATAATTTAATAGGACTGGAGCAATATGTCACTAAACATTGTTTAATCTTTTACCTACATTCGTGTCACTAAACATTATTTAATCTTTTATTGACAACATTTTTGTTTAACTGCTTGCGTAAAAAAATGTTTATTAGAAGTTACAGCAATATCAAACATGCAAGGGACTCTTACTAAAAAAAAATTAAATTTAAAGTAGTTAACCATATTTGCACTTCACTTGATTTTATTGTATAGTCACAATATGAATTGAGTGTAACCTAGTCGCAATTTTTAGATGATTAAATTTGAGAATGCCTATGTATAGTCAAGTCACATTTTAATACAAATGAGTGTAACCTATTTGCCAATTTTAATTGATAATTCAATTTAATCTATAGCCAAATTCTATTTTCACCCAATATGTGTGTGTGTGTGTGTGTGTGTGTGTAAATTATTTTGCGGAATATTTCAGTTAGGTCATTAATATTGACTGCAAAAAGAAAGTTGGAAGATGAGAATCAAGAGACAGTGCTATGTTAAAATTACTACATATGGTCCTTGAAATTTCCTCTTATTTACTTCCAGAATTTACTACAAATAGTCCTTGAAATTAACTTACAAATACAGAATTTCTTTACAGTTATAGAATTTGATATACAAATCTATAAGATACAACTTATTGACAAAATTATTGTTTTTACCATAATGAATACCACATACCTTCCGGGAAAAACAATGCCATGTTGAAGAAATTACTTAGTTTATTTTGTAGTAATTTTAAAGATCTTTATCTATGACATATTCAATATTCATGTTCTAAAAAAGGCAATTTAAAAAATCATTCAATGTGTCCAAGATTTTCCTACAAGATCACAAAGAAATATATGTATTGGGGGCTAAAAATGAGACCATTTTCCTTCTTAAGGTGAAACCATATATGCTCTATATAACTAGAAGAGAGACCTCAAGAAAGAGTTTTGCACTTAACTTTTCTTCAAGAGAGAGACTCAAACACTCGAGAATGCCTTCCTCTCGACGAGTAAAGAAGCTCAACAAGGCGTGGAAGAGCTTCACAAAAACCTCTCAACGCATTGCCGGTTTGTTCTCCTCTTTGAGCCTCTCTAATGATCGTGAAAACCGCTTGTCAATCCCTTCTTACTCCACTCTAACAAGCTTATATGATTGTCCTTGCAGCTTCCGCTGCACCCTATGCAAGCAGCTTCGATTGGAACCAGCAACTAGAAGCCGGGACAGCCTCCCCGAAGACCCTGTTATGTTGCATGACAAGCCATATGCTATGTTGCACGACAAGACATATGCAAAAGAGCCTGCTATGTTACATGACAAGCCATATGCCGAAGAGCCTGTTATGTTGCATGACAAGCCATATGCAAAAGAGCCTGCTATGTTGCATGACAAGCCATATGCAGAAACTGAGGAAGAGGACGCTGAGATGGATGATGAAAATGTGGGTGAGACGGGTACACAATTCCCTGATTCTGCATCGGCACTAGCACAAGAAGCGGATGGGAAAGAAAATAGATTGATTAAGCATTCCAAGGAAGTGGATCAAAGAGCCGAGTTATACATCAAACATTTTTGGGATGAGCAGAAGCATCAGAGGCAAAGATCCATAGAAGAATTCTATGATATGTTGGCTCGTAGCATATAAAAATTGTAATCATCTTCTTCGTTCGGGCTTCTACATATTAATTGAAGACTCACATCTATTTAATTATTTATTTTATTTTATTTCTTTTTTTTTTTTTTTACTTTTTTAGACAATGGGTTTGAAACTTGACACCTCATGAACCTAAATTATCACTAGACCAAAACACCAACCGATGCCCAAAACACACAGCCATCAGTGTTAAGATAGAAAACAATGCATCAACAAGCCACTTGCATTTCCAGTCTGCAAATGAACTGACATTAAGTGCAACTCTTAATATAGAGAACTTAAGAATGGACATTCAATTTCTCTATCCAGTAATCCCACCCCCAAACATTCATCTCAAATGTGTTCGCATGTACTATAGAAAGCTACACTAAACGAGTGTCATGACTCATAATTGAAGAATATTAAAACAAGAATTTTGCACTTCCTCTATCTTACCCTTTTGCATTTGAAACAAAATGATTGTACAGTGGATCTGGGTGATAACAAATGCCATATCTATCGGCTCCTATGATAATCAAACCACTCCATTGTTACCGGATGAAAATGCCTAACAGCTCTTTATCATCTTTAACAACAAATGCCTTGAGGGGCATTTTCCATGATAAAACAGAAAAACATCATTGAGAGCTGAAGCAGAGACACCACCAAAAATAACCTGTGACAATTGCAAGTTCAACTAGTAGTTAACAATACAGTATATATAATTAACTGTTATATCCACAATAGGTTTTGTAAAAAAGTAGCTACTGATAACCGATCCTCTCACTCAATCAGGAATGTTTCAGCATTACAAATTGAAGAGAGATGAAGAGAAAAATTGTGGATCTGTGAACCATGGTGACTATGTTCATGCTTCCTTTTTTGACAAGTACCAAAGGAACAAAATAACCTTTGATGCCCACGTCAGACAGACCAACTAGCAAGCAAACTGGCATGTCAAAACACAGACATGCAAGCGGACACATTCTTACACTTAGCAATGTCAGCATATACCGCTGTTGGTTCTAAATATGCAGCAGCATGTGATGAAGGAACAAAAAAACGAAAAAAAAAAAAAAAATCATGAATGAATGTACAAGAACCAACCTGGATTAAATGGCTAATTTTGTGAACTTTGCAACAAAAAGTCCACTAGTTCGGGATGTCAAAGGATCAAAGCGCAGGGTCTTTGGTATTTGTCCACTCTTACAAGGCCAATTTTTTGCAGCATCTATTTCCAGCAACTCTGCAGAATCAAATAAAGAATACTGCACTGTAAGACAAGAAAGCAAGAGATGATAACAAAGGCTCCATTTTTTGTAACTGAAAATATGTAAGAATTAATAACATTCATTGAAACAACTTGAGCTCAAGGATGTGTTTCAAAGGATCTAAGATTGATTTCTAGTCCCGATGAGATATTTCTGGACTACTGGTCTGAGCCAGCCCGCCTTGTTTAAGGATCCAGGAAGGCTTTCCAAACCACTTAAATTAAACCAAGGTCGTGTAATATTTGGTTATCGTTTCCCATTCACAACTGATTGGGTTTGGTGGACTCTGACAGATCATTATACCCTATTACTATTGGAGTATAAATTGTATTGGGAAAGAATTGCACGGAGAGAGCGACTGGACAAAATTGCACTTTGTACTCTTACTTAAATTTTTATTTAAAAAAAAAAAAAAAAACAACCATAATTATACATTTCGTAGATCATTGATACAAAGAGTTCTGTATCTTAATCCTTAATAGTGGATTTCTTGTATTAATGCATGATAATTAGTTTTCAGATTTGACCTGAACAATGAGGAATTTAAAGAATGCTCTCCCTTCTTGTCATTTTTTAACCCCACTTGTATCCTCATCCTCCGCATATAAACATGAACTAAGTGGTTCATAAAATTGCAAACCCTTTTGCATTCAATCAATAGAAACTAGAAAGTCTCCCCTTTAGATCATTTCCTTTTAACCTCGTTTGGTACAGTTCTGATCACTGGCTCTTGAAAAGTTGAATAACATGTTATAGAAGTTATTTGCTGCTTAGCAGGGCTCTGTGAAAACCTGATGCGGAAACAGTTGCCACTTCCTTTTTCATTGTCAAGTGGCTCCATCTATAGAGTTCTATATTTTTAGCTTTAGTAATAACTAAAATGGGTTGCCAGGAGAATTCCATTTTTTTTTTTTTTGATAAGTAAATTTTATTGAAGAACCGTTCAAAAGGGGAGCGAAACCCAAGGACGAAAACAAGGCCAAAAACGCCTTAAGCCTTCAAAGAGGCCAAGAAAACAACCAACTCCTCTACAGATCGAAAATCCCTCCCTGAAACCCAACAAAAAAAAGTGGAAAGAATAGAGAACTTAAGCATAGAGATACGCTTTTCCTTTCCATCGAAGTATTTCCGATTTCTTTCAAGCCAAATACACCACCAAACACAAAGAGGCGTAGCCCTCCAAGCGTCCCGAATGAGAGGCCCCACTGAAAATCCTCTCCGAGCCTCAATCAACCCTCTAGTGGAGCTAGGCATCACCCACGGGATCCCAAACAACCCAATCGTCAAATCCCAACATCCCCTAGCCATGCTACAATGAAGCAGAAGGTGATCAACAGTCTCCTCATCACGCAAACATAAATAACATCTATTAATCACCAAATAACCCAATCATCAAATTCCAATTTTTCTGGGCTGAATTTAGCAAGATTGTACAACCAATGGGGTAAATTGCATACTAATCACAGAAACTGAGCACCAAATATTTTCCTATTTTAAGGACTGATGAAAGCTTCCAACCAAGATTAGCGTCTGATTTTCCTCTTCAAGATTCAGAAGCGGCAAAAGAAAAAGATTGGAAAAGAACAAAAAACTGACTCCCATACAAACTTTAGAGCCGAGTTTACCGGGGATCTTGGAGGGGCTTCCACAAGATCCTCTGGCTCTTCGGTCATCCTTAGGGGATTGGGTTGATTGTCAAATTCCTATTCCCATGATGAGCATATGATACATTATTCAGTTGTAAGAAGTTATACGCGGGACGAGTTTTTCACCTTTTAATTCATTTCGTATTTATTAAGTACAGTCAACAGAATTCCTAATGTACATGCCAGTAGTTGAAGGATACCTAATTATCAAGAAAATAACAAAGCATTTAGGATCTTTTAGTGGTGTCAACATGCTTTGTTCCCTTCAGTTCCATAAATCCAACTTCCCTTCATGCAAACAAGCAAAACCTCTAGCCGTTGGTATAAGGACATTATGGTTCCCAGAAAAGACACCAGGATATTTGCTCAAAAAAATTCCAACACAAATTCCTGGCTAAAATAACAGAATATTCCAAATATAACAAAAAGAAACACAACAAATATATAACTGCTATATTTAAAAGCAAAAGGAACTTCACCTGCAGAAGCATTTTGCAAAAGAAACTGCTCCACCACATCTTCATTCTGAGCAATTGTCAAACTATTACCAGAAGGTAAAAGAGCAAAGAGAAAACACAGGAATGTAAGTAATCTTAACCCGGGGAAAAACCGAAGAACAATACTGGAAATTTCAGGAAATGATGAAAGGTACCTGCATGTGCTGTAGACAAGGGATCCCCCAACTTTTAGCAATCTAAAGCCATTGATTAGAAGTTGCAACTGCAAGGTAATGGAAAACATATTGTTAAAAGAGAATCCTTGAAGTAATCAGCAGTCAGTCAGCCACACAAGGCTTCAGTTTCCAAGAAACTTCACCTGTCCATATCAAAATATAGTTTCCAAAATAAAGTTTTGAGCAACAAAAAAATCAAACTTAAACTAAATGCTAAAAATGTTTAAGAATGGCCTGTCGACCAAGTTAAGTGTATGGATACTCAACTCAATAAGTTTTAGTCCTTACTATTTGGGGTTGGGGTCCGCCAAATTCATCTTGTCCCCAAATTGTTCTATATAGTCATATACTTGATCAAACATTTAATGATGTACTAGATTCCTTGATGACATTTTAGGAAGCATATACTCCAATTTATACATAAAGGGGGGAAAACAAAAATGACCCTAAGTTCCTATTGTATCCAAAAAGACCAAAAAATTGACTTAACTATGAAGTTAGTCCCCAAGTATTACTTCAGGTTGCCTGACGGACCCCCTGTACGGATCAATAGTAGTTGCATCACTATGTCCAACTTTGCATAACCTTCTTCGTTCTTTGATACTTAAGCGAGTTGCTTCAAATTTAAAGTAATTATCCATAGTATTCGCCATTTAAAAAAACACATATAAAAAACTTACAAGAGCAATTAGATGAAATCTCAAAACATAACTGAAATGTAAATAAAGATGGACCAATCAGGGAGTTACTTGAAGGACAGTCAAGTCATCAGTTCTCTCCGCATTCAATACGCGACGTTGAAGAGTTTTCCAGCCCCAATGTTCAAATTTTTGTATGTGTCTAATAGAACCATCATGCGTGCACTCTGCATCAACAAGGACCTGATTTTTAAGTTCCAACCAGTCATTAGCTTTTCAACAGGGTGAAGAAGCAAAACTAAGCAAAATCTTTGTGAAATAGAGATAAACAACAAGCTAGACACATACAGCATATTTGAATTTTTCATATTTTTTAATCATTAATACAACACAAACACCTGCACCCCAACTGAGACTTGAACCCTGCAGCTCCCTTTTGGAAGTGGCAGGATATATCAATCAATCTAATAGCTGGTTTCTACATGCCAATAATGAATTTAATGAAGTGAAATTAGAGAAAGCAAGCAAGCAGAATTTAGTTGTTTTGTAAAAAAATATATATATAATAATAAGGAAAAAATAAAGAAATAGAAAGAAAGGGTAAAAAAATAGTGTACCTTGTCGTAACCACAGTGCAAAACCTCATTGCTGCACAATGTTTGATATAAATCACTTTTATTGAGGCCAACCACTCCAGAACGCCGTCCGTAAAATATAAGCTCTGGATCTTGAAGTCTTGACACTAACTGAGAAGCAGCACTTTCCCTTGCTTTAGCCACCCTTTTCCTTTCTTTGTATGATCTCCTAGATGTCCATTCTTTGTATGTATCCACCTTTTCTTCCAAAGCAGATTCACCTGTTTAATACTAGAAAGAATGATAAAACTTCAAAAAGGGAGGTGAGTACAAATAACCAAGCCAAAAGAGTTAATCACACTACAAGTTTGAAGTAATTGTATCATTACTTCTTTCCAGATATATTACATGTTTTAGAATCTGAATGAACCCTGACTGGTACTAGGGAAAATGTTGTCCCATCAGCAACAAAGAGACGACAATGATCACCAAGTGCATATTTCTGTAACATGGTTCTGCAAGCTGCCAAGCGATGTCTTGCAACATCAACACCGGTCACAGAACCCGAACAGCCAAGAAGGTCCAATATCATGCAGAGTTTAGCACCTGAATATAATCAAAATGAGAAATGATACTGAATGAAAATCATAAAAATGACGGGCATGCCGCCGCATGTGAAATTTCAATTGGACACTTGTGCAATTGATAAACTCCCACAACATTGAAAAAGAAATATCATATGCTGTCACAATATGATGCTAATTAGTTTGATCAATAAAAAATGCCTTTTCTTCTAGTGATATTAAAAATGCTTGTCACTAAGAAGCAAATTATCCTACAGACTGATACTGCTTAGTGACCAATGAAGCCCTGATAGATAGATAGATAGATAGATTCACCAAAGGCCCTGCAGGACAAAGGTACAGGGTACTAAAACACCAGCTAGCCCCCGTAGAACGCAAAATAGGCTGACAGCTGAACTGATATCTTTGAACCCAATTCTTCAAGAAAGTCCATTGTTCCTTTTTAGCATGCAAGGCATACTCAGTAACTTAAGCGAAACATTTAGGTTTTCAGTTGATATGAAATGTTAGTGCCTTAGTGGAACCTTTAGTCTTCACTTAAAATGATAAGGATAATAAAGAATAATTGGAGGTGTGCGGCTGATTTTTATTTTTATTTTTTTGTTTATCTTTTTTCAGTTTTGATAGGTCCAGGTGTTAAAACTCAAAATGATGATGGTACCAAATTAAGTTGACCATTCCAATGAACTAATGAGTAACGTATATCTATGTTTAATTCAGTAGATCAATTGTGCCAGCAGGGAAAACACACTTACCAGGAGCAGCACAGAGATCAAGGATATGATCACCCGATGAGATATTCAAAGCTAAAACAGCAGCTCCAGATGCCGCATCAATCCCATATATCTGGACGCCAAACCAAAGTGAATAGGAAATTTAACTCTCTTTTTTCACATCGAAAAGTTAGTATAATTGGAAAACAAATTACCATAAAAAATAACAGAAAATAAAATGTGGTGCTGTGAGGTAAGCATAGAGCAAACTATTCTACATCAAAAGGGCAAATTTCAATGGTAGAATTTACATTTTGAGTCAAATCAATGTCAGGACATTAAGAATTGGCAAACAACTACAATGAGAAGGAAATAAAAACATAATTGATAGCTTAGAGAAATAAAAAAGAAAAAAAAGTTGTGAGCAATAAAAAGCAACATCTATTAGTAATTTAGCAGACTGATGAGAGCTGAAAAGTACACATTTAAACCCCTTAAGCTTGAGTATTCTAGGACTTTTATCTATCTTATTTACC
>JAOTQH010000031.1:4385123-4395124 GCA_025631255.1 Cornus kousa
GGCCAATTACTTGTAGAACAAAAAAAAAAAATGTTAGCTAAGAAAGCAAATGCTAAAATGATATAATATATACATATATTTATATATAGAGAGAGGAAGAGCTTGGAATGAAAGGATTAGGGTTCTGAGGTGCAGCAGATTGGGAAATGGTAGAAAGGGGATGGGGGTGACTTGTGAAGTTTGGTGAAAATAGGAGTGGAATCATGTTTTTTTTCTTGCTGAGGGGGTTGGGAGGGTGACCTGAGATAACTTTCTTTTTATTTGTTCTCATATTTTGCTCCTTTTCTACAAATAGTTTGTTTTTTTCTTCCTAACACACCAAATATGCTCTTTATGTTCCGGTTTCAAATTTCTGAAAACAAAAACAAGAAAATCTAAAACTACATGATTTCCAAATAGTCCTTATATCTTCCCCTTCTTTCCTCTTCTTGAGTATTTTAATATTCTTTCTATTCATCGTCGTCATCATTCTTTCTATTGGCTTTTATAATTTTTTCTACATTCATTTTGGAGATTGGGAGATGTTCATTGAGATTCCGAATGTGATAACTATGCTATATATTGATGCAGGTGATTGAAGCACAGGTTGACATGCCAACTGCTGGAGCTGTAACTTTATATTCATCTCTTCTTACATTTACCATTCATGTTCACCCTGATCGGCTTGATTACGTGGATCAAATATTGGTAGGTCTCCTTTCAGCTTTCTTTCACTTGTATGTTTAGTTCCTAGTTTCACATGTACTCTTTTCTTGGCCATACGCCAAGATTTGTGTGTCATTTAGCTGATTTCTTAATCTTTTTCTTTCCGGATTGAGTTAAGAATCACAAGAAAAATGAAAATTTTAGTGAATTTGGTGCATAAGTTTTTCAAGTGGGAGCACCTTAAATATATTTTTTTCTTTTTCCCATGGGCAAATGTCATTTAATGGATGTCTTAAAGAGTGCTTAACTCCACCTTAAAATAATAATGGGATTTATGCTACGTTTGCTAGGAGGGAAGGAATGAGGAAGGGAATAGAGGAGGGAAGAAACAACCTTCCATTGTTTGGTAGAAGGGAAAGGAAGAGGGGAAGGATGTGAGGATGGATAAGACATCCTTCCAAGCCCACCATTTTGCTTAAATCCAAAGGTGGGAGGTAGATAAGAGAGAAAAATTTATATTTGTTGGATAATTTGAAAAGATGTCCCTACCCCCCTTCTAATATATTTAAGGGTATATTATTAAAATAATAATATCTTTTTCCTTTCCTTCCACCCAAGTAAACAGGAGTAGGGATGAATACCATCCCTTCCCTAGAGATGCCTCATCCATCCCTTCCCCTCCCTTCCATCCATTTTTGCCACTCTTCTACCAGACGGAGCATTAGAGAAGTATTATGGTTAATGTCTTGTAGTTTCAGAATTTCATAGTACAAGGCACAAAAGCCACTAATTTAAAGGCCATGAAAAGGTGTTTACCTAGTGTGTTACCTATCAGTTGATGATGCGAGGGGAGGTATACGGCGTACATACATAGTGTTAAAATTTGAATGTCAAATATAAAATATAAATCAAGATAAGCGGAAGATGGAAAACACAGAGATTTACATGGTTCGGCACTAAGGCCTACATCCATGGACAAAGAGCCACTAAGGGCTACATTTTTATTATTCAGATCTGTATATTTTGCTTGAGTACAAAGAGCCTATAAATTGGCATGGTAAAGATAAGAAAATATGGAAGGCGTACAATAGTCAAAGGAGGCACAGTGATTGGTGGAAGATTTTGCTCCACAATTATATAGAAATATTTATAATTGGAAGGAAATTGACCGGATCACCGTGATTGGTGGAGGAATTTGCTCCACAATTATATAGAAATATTTATATATTTCAACACATAGCTTGTGGCATTATTTGCATAAAGTGGCTGCCACTAGACTCAAGCACATGTTCTCATTCTTGACAATTGAGGTTTTACCACGCATAAAGTAATGGCCCTAGCAAAAAGCAACTTAAAGGAAGCTATTAGTTTGACCATAGTATCAAATTGATGTAGAACCGAGTAACAAGAAATAGAATGACAGAGACTGTAACAAGAATGAGGAAGAAGAGAAGAAGAACAGAAGGAAGAAATCAGAATGAGGGAGAAGAATCACAATAATATCTCAATATTCAATAATCAATAATCATAAAATGGTCCCTAAGGATATTGATTAGGCATCACGAAAACCCTAAAACCCAATTTCCATAAATAAAATCCTAAAATCCAATAATAATAATAAAAGACAAAAATCCCTAATTTTATATTTCTTTCCCACGTCTCCATAGGTGTGGGCCACGTGGACATCAAGCTTTTGGACCATGCCCGGTTCTCTATCCTTGATGTGGATTCAAGCTTTTGAAATTATATTTACCGGGAAAAAAAAGCCTCAGAAATCATTTAACACTTTTAAGTTTTGGTCTCTGTGGTAGTGATTTTGGATTTTGCATTTGAGCCTTTTTTTCCTCCTTCTTTCTTTCATATGATATGCAAGTTGCTATATATCAAAATGCACCTCAACTCTCTGTAGTTAAAGGCATGGGTTCTGAGGAATTGCACACTGGGTTGCACTCATATTATATGCTCAATTTATTCATTAAATACTTGGTTGGGATTACTCATTTAAAACCTAATTGCGAATGGACTAGAACTCTTAACTGCTTATATTTTGGCAAATGCAAGTTATTTTATGGGCTTGTTCACTAGAAAAATTATACTCACTTCAGGTCAGCTCAAATCGTTGCATTTACCCTGGATGGTCTGCATGGACTTGTTTTATGTGATTTTGGAATTTGATGAATGAGATATTTCTCGGAGTGTGTCAATGCTGTTTGGATCGACTTAAACAGTGTCAGCATTTATTAAATTCTTCTTTCCCATCTTCTTTAGGGAGCCTGTGTAAAGAAACTCTCTGGCAAAGGAAAGCTTGATGACAGCCAAGCAACAAAACAGATTGTTGCACTTCTAAGTGGTCCATTGGAGAAATATAATGATATTGAGACTGCCTTGAAGCTTTCTAATTATCCCCGTGTCATGGAATTCCTGGATGATGAAACAAATAAAGTCATGGCCGGTGTTATAGTTCGAAGTATCATGAAAAGCAAGACTTGTATTTCTACTGCTGACAAGGTTTGTATATACCTCCTATCTATACTGCTATTTGAGATGGTGCTTTCATGACAGTGAACTTCTGGTTTCTTGTAGGTTGAGGCATTGTTTGAACTAATCAAAGGTCTTATCAAAGATTTGGATGGGAATCTTCACGACGAGGTGTTTGGAATAATTTTCCTTTTACATATTTTATATTTTACATTTTGTTTTAATGCTTATAGCTTAGAATTTTATGCCAAGACTTGCATCTTTTATTCCATTTCATTAATTTTTATTTTAATTAGTTTTTGGAAATGAGCCATTCACAAATGAAAGTATTCATCGTATACTCTCTCTCTCTCTCTCTCTCTCTCTCTCTCTCTTTTACTTTCTTTCTACGTTCAGCTTGATGAGGAGGATTTCAATGAAGAGCAGAATTCTGTTGCGCGCCTTATTCAGATGCTATATAATAATAATCCTGAAGAGATGCTAAAGGTAATAATAATTCTTTCTTTAAAAACTTTGCCTGTGATACATAAGAACATATATATGAATACATTTCAATGGTGTCTTTGTTGTTAGTAACAGTTTGGTGCATCAACTGAGGCTATTTAAAATGCGAGAGATAACTGTTCATTATAAATGTTGATGAATGACTCTGCTGCGTATACACCAAGTTTCTTTTCTTTTTATTTTTCCCATCTCTTGATAAGTAACCTTGGTGAGAAGAAGGAAGCTAGAGTTGGCTTCTAATTTACATTGAGAGATACTATATGTCATCTTAATTTGAAATTTGATGTGTCATTTTTGCACTTCCTGTTAATCTTGAAAAGTTTGTCTACAATGGAGTTGAACCAAGTATGCGGAAACTTAGGTGCTGTTTGATAATTCAATTAAGCGCTTAATCTTGAAAAGTTTGTCTTAGAATTAAGCGCTTATCCAATTAAGTGTGTTTGATAATGTGCTTTGAATATCATTGAAAATAGTAAGCGCCACTTAAAATGGAGCAAGATTTTAAGTGACAGAGACATCTCTTGTCACTGAATGCTGAAATTTCAAAAAGATTTCAAAAAATATTTATTTTTTAATTATCACTTAAAAACTTCAGCAATTAAAATTCAGCTCTTAAAACTTTCAGTACTTAATTTTCAGTTTTATCAAACAGCACCTTACTTGTCAGACAAAAGTATGTCTAGTTTTGATGTTTACTTTCAAAATTCCACTGCCCTTTGTGAATTAGTGCTTAAAATTATTAATAAAGTTTTGATCTTCTGCATTTTTTTTTGTTTTTTTTGCATTATGCCATATTTTTTTGTTATTTCCAGGATTGAGATATCCCCCCCTCCCCCCCCCAAAAAAAAAATAAATAAATAAATAAAATAAAACTATACATCAGATTTCTTTTTCCTTATTTTTCAAATGATTTATGCATGCCTATATGAAGGTCCCCCATTTTCTATTTTATCTTGGGCTGCCTAAAGAGGGAGTGGGGGTGTAGGCTTCATTTTAGTTTCTCATGACAGTTTATCTGCTTACATTAGCTATTAATATCAGCACCATCTGTTTCCTTTCTCTTTCACCTTTATGGTGTTGATCCCGATTTATTTGCTGACTTCCAGATCATATGTACTGTGAGGAAGCATATTCTGAATGGAGGACCGAAGCGGCTTCCCTTTACTATTCCTCCACTTATTTTTAAAGCACTTAAGGTTTGATTCTGTCTTTAAGCTTTAAGACAAAAATTTGTGTTATCTAATGGTCCTAACTAGTTTGAAGATGTGGAAAGCAGTTCCTGCAACATATTTCAGTATTAGAATGCATAATGGCAAGTTAAATTCCGGATGTGTTTTGTTGTTGTATTGTTGATTGTAGACACATTGTAACACATTGCATTTAAGATGCAAACTTGTTAAATTCTAAACTTCTGTAGCAAAGAGAAGCTAATAGTGAGATTGATGAAGGCATAAAAAGCTAAGATAGCTATCCGTTTGATTAGTGCTTGTGTTATGTTGTATTAAACAGATATGTTAATAAATACTTAAAATAATGAACACTTAGCTAAGGTGACTGCAGTAAAGTGGTTAAATGTTGGCATCACATCTACAAGGGAGGCGGGTTTATGGGTTTTTTTTCTTAGCGTGGATAATGTGTATATGTATTGAACATTTAATTAAAACTTAATTTGATGTTAAATTCAGCTAGAATTATGATGCTTTTTTTTTTTAGCAAGCAAGTATAACTATGATGGATAAAATTCCAAAGTGGGCATTATAATTTTCCATGGGGTATAAATGTAATGTAGATGTGGTCATGTGTCTGCTTAGTTGAATTGATTGAAACATTATTTAAATTGAAATATATTGGTCACTTCTTGAAATACTGAACAAAATTGTTTAAAATGACATAGTGCCTGTAAGGAGAAATAAACAATTCCACTCTTATGCCAGTTTGACTTTTTATGTGATAAAATGAAATGAGATTTTGGAATTGGATTTGCGATGAATCAATTAAGACTGATCCAATATATTGTGTAGTTAAAGTGAAAATTAGTTTCAGAATAAATTGAAAAAAATACTAAAGATGCATTTTGCTCCAAAGTTATCTCAATCCATGGATTTGGGGGAGCAAGTCAGACCAATTACGTGGGAATTCAAACCCAAAATGGTCCTGATGAGTAATGTTAAACAAAAATACAGAAACCTAAGAGCATGCACTATATAAATCCACAAATTTTTACAGGCATTTATTATCTTCAATGCATTCTTAGATTTCCGGATTTATGCATCTATAAAAAGAATCTAGGTTTATTATTATAACTATGAATAGAAATGAACGGAGTCTTCCTAAGCATACGGCATCAGCATTGTAAATATATATATATATATATATATATTTGATAAATATCAGCATTGTAAATATTCTATACAATTTATTTTGCAGAAAAATACAAAAAATATGAATTAAGAAGTCTTTCCCCCTCCCTTTCTTATGTTCCCTCTTTCTAGAAAATTGTACTTCTCTCTGCCCCGTAACTTTTGGATACCGGCAGTATGTATTGTACCTTCTATAAGGTAAATATAACTTTGGCACATACCTGAAATTATTTGTCATGCGCAGTTGGTTAGGCAATTGCAAGGCGAGGTCCGCGAGGATGAGAATGTTTTTGCAGATGAGGCGGCATCAACTACACCAAAGAAAATTTTTCAGCTTTTGAATCAGGTAACTTTTTGGGAGGGGATTATATATGATGTTTTCTATGCAAGTGGTATTGCCAATAAATTGATGTATCACACTTTGGTTGATTGACACTATAATCTTTAAACTTGCAGTTCATTCTTTTGGGTATATATATATATATATATATATATGTATAATTTGTTTGCTTGCTTTTGTTTTGAACATTTAATATCTTCCTGGTGCATTTTATCTAACTGGATTGTTTAGCTTGATCTTGGTACCTTTGTGCATTTATGCGGTGTTTTTTTTTATCTTGATAGTAATGCTTGGGATACATTGGTGATCCTAATATGTTACAAAAAGTATTATAATAGATCATTACTGTTAAATTTGTATATGGCTCTTTCTTTTTCTTTCTCCCATTATGTTCTTTTTTTAATATGTCTAGCACAGGATCTTATTTTGTATGCTATGTTGATATTGGAAGGCCGAAGGCTTGTCTGTCTGTCAATTTCTATGCAACGTACATAGTCTTCCATCTTACTATCTTTGTTAGTTTTGTTCCCATTTTGTTTCAGACAATCGAGGTTTTGTCAATGGTTCCAGTACCTGAACTGGCACTGCGGTTGTACTTGCAATGTGCTGAGGTACATGAAAATGCTTGGCCTTAGTCTATTTGTAGGACCGAACGGCATAATCATGTTAAGTTATGACCTGCATCTGCTTCTGTACTCTTAAATTTCAGGCTGCGAATGAATGTGATTTAGAGCCTGTTGCCTACGAATTTTTCACCCAAGCATATATACTATATGAAGAAGAAATTCCGGTAATTGAATACTTGCTGAACTATTTTGCTTGTATGTCTTTATGTTTCCTTTTTCCCGGGGAACTAATTGTGTTTTTAGAGCCTTCGAAGCGTTCAATGAAATGGATTTATGCTTATTGTTCTCCCTTTCTTGGTTACGGATGTTCTCGTAGGATTCCAGAGCACAGGTGACTGCAATGCACCTGATTATAGGGACTCTTCAGAGGATGCATGTATTTGGTGTTGAGAATAGGGATACCTTAACACACAAGGCCACAGGGGTAATAATAATAGCATATGGTCTACTCATAGGCTCATTTCAGCAATAATTCGATCAAAATTCTGATACAAACTTCTCTTGTTGAGCAGTACTCTGCTAAGCTTTTGAAGAAACCTGATCAGTGTAGAGCTGTTTATGCATGTTCACACCTTTTCTGGGTTGATGATCAGGATAGCATCAAGGACGGAGAGAGGTACATTATCATACACTTCGCATCTATAAAAGCCCTCATAATACCCGTACATTTTCATGGCTATGTATCATCACATGCATGTCATGCGGGTGTAATAATCACGAGAAGAATATGTCCAGCCAAGCAGATTTGCTGTAACTAGATCACATAAGCAGTACACGTTTTTATTTTTGGCTGAATCTGATCATTCTCTGTTTCTATAAAATTTTCTGAGCTTGTTGAAAAAAGGGATGGAAATTTTCTGGTGCTTAGTTTTTCATCAATTTGGTATTTGTTTCCAGGGTCTTGCTTTGTTTAAAGCGCGCATTAAGAATTGCAAATGCTGCTCAACAAATGTCCAATGCAGCACGGGGCAGTGGCGGATCAGTCATACTCTTTGTTGAAATATTGAACAAGTAAATAGTTCCCATGCTTCATAATTGTTCATTTGTTAAATCAAGTCACTATTTTTCCTTCAATTTACGACTAAAAGGAAATTTGTCATCTTTTTGTAACTTCAGGTATCTCTATTTCTATGAGAAGGGGAACCCGCAGATCACTGTTAGTGCAATCCAGGACCTGATTGAATTAATCACGACTGAGATGCAAAGTGACAATATGACACCAGATCCAGCTGCAGATGCTTTCTTGGCTAGTACACTGCGGTACATCCAGTTCCAGAAGCAGAAAGGTGGTGCAGTAGGTGAGAAATACGAAGCCATTAAGTCATCAGCTGGATGAGTCGTTTCTGAAGAAGCGAATTCATTACGTGACATTTTGTCAAAATGGAGATTTGTAAATGACTTTTTGGTTTCGGACTTCTTACGCACCAACAGAACGAGGTGGCTGCTATGTTTCTGGGGGAAGAGAGGCATGTGTGCTTTAGTTCAATGCAATATTGACTTTAGGAGAGTGTTCTTACATCTGTGAATGTTTCTTTTACGTATGCTTACAGGTTCCATAGTCTGTTCTGCTTTTAAAATTTTTTGATGACTATAATAACATTTTTTAGGGTTAAATGTAAAAACCCCCCTGAACTACCAAAAAAAATCCCCTGAACTATTGTTTTGTTGCAGTTTACCCCGCCAGCTCAGAAGAGTTAAAAGACCATATTATCTTTGGAAAAAAAAAAAAAAAAAAGCCACAGTTTTAATCACACTTAACGCAAGCACAGTTTAATCCATGGCGGCATCCTCCACTTCCACCACCAGCAACATCATCGCCCTCAACGTCGCCTTCAACGTGAACCAATGAACAAAGAAACTCAAACGGAGGGTTTCAAAATTAAGAACCCAGATGCTTTCTTCAATCACCAATTCTCTGTCTATATATATATACATTCAGTCAGTCCCTCTTCACCTCCAAGCTCAAACCACAACCACCATTCAATCTTGCGGACCATAAAATCATCACATGAATGCCTGAAAATGATCCTCTCATGCCACCATCACTCTCTCCTCTCGCTACTCATTCGCACCCACCAACCCAAACCCTCGTCCTCAAGGATTTTGCTCATTGTGGCGATTAGTTGCGACCCGTTTGTCTCTTAAAGTACATGGAGCGTGAGTCTTGTGCAAGCCCAACAAGCGCATATACGACATCATGATATTAGTGTATTGGGTCGCAAGGGTCATGAGGGCTTGCTTGATAAGTGCCGCAAGGTGTCGATGAAATGACGAGCCAAGGTGTCGCCTGCAACATCTTCATCTACTGTTGTCATCAATTCCTATGACTGAAATGCCCAGTACCAGGCATCCTTCAAAGATGCATACCCTTCAAATTTGAAATAGGAAGGTGTAGTTGCAGGACAAACCAAGTATGAGTGGAATTGAGAGGCATGAGGTTGATTTGGGAAAGAAACTTGAGTTCCCCATTTGAATTTAAAGATTTTCAGAAATTAGGGTAGGAGGTGTTTGGGTACGAGGGTAACGAAAAGGGCATTATTGTCCTTTCACATTCATAATGGTATTTTGGTCATATAAACTAAGAACTTGCATCACGTGACAGCACATGGGGTTTTTAAGGGTAATATTTGGCCGGCAATACGCCGGATGGAGTAAACTACAACAAAAGTGTATAGTTTAGGTGATTTCTTGCATTTTTAGTAGTTTAGGGGGTTAGTTGCAAATTTTGTCATAGTTCGGGGATTTTCTTTGGATTTAACCCTTTTATTATAATGAAAGGATTCAACTTATGAGCAAACCTCAGAACATCTCCTTTATTCTTCAGGTTTTGGTGATGGATAAGATGCGGCTGTTGTTCTGGACATCAAGTCATATGACTCAACTATATAGGTCATATTATTTGTCAATGATGTTTAACTATTGGTCTTATTATTAGTGGCTCATTTGCCCTTGCAGAAACTTGAACTCTCACCTCTCATTTGGTAGGTTAAGTAAATACCATTAGAGATTAGACTACAACACTTAGTGGTTAGGCGCGCGCTTCAATTC
>JAOTQH010000031.1:4402457-4418389 GCA_025631255.1 Cornus kousa
TAAATTCCAATAACCAATTGAAACACATAATTAAAACAAATAATGACATTTAAAATAAAATAAATAATGCAAAGAAAACAAGTAATTCAATTAATCAATTAAAATGCCATTAAAACCAGTAATTAATTAACCTTCAATAAATGTAATATAAATGCACAACGAATTTAAAATAAATAATTAATTATCAAATAAGATGCACAAAAATAAATAAAATAATTTAAATAAATTCCAGAACTGTCCTTTTAAAATCAGGGGTATTACATCAATCCACACGAAAGAGGCTCAGAAGTCATTTCTGAGCACTCGGGACGACACTAATTGACGAGAAACTGAACTCAGAGAAGGAAATTAAACGAAAAAAATTCATTCGTAAAATTTCAGGAAAAAGAGAAGGAAGGAAATTTTCGGGTCGTTACAGAGTCCACTAGATGGATTCCCGAGTTGTAATGATATCGAAGGTTTTGGATATTATTCATTTGGAGGATTATTTATTATTTAACTTAAGGATTTATTATTTAGTTTCTCTTTCCATTTATTTATTCTTAGTTATTTATCTTTTGTATTCAATGCTTGTTTATTACTTAATTGTTTGATATCCCTTGGGTTTGGGCTTGGGCCTGATCAACCCATGTCTTGGAGTCGAGGGGTATCACAATAGCCACAGAAGCAGCTGAGGTAGCCGCAGGAGCTGCTGCAGAGAGGGCCCTCCTCCTGTTGAAAGAAGGAATCTGAATTTATTCCATAGTAGCACCAAACACTAATATGTCAGAAAGGTTTTTCGGAGTAAGCAGATTGAAAGTAGATGGAATGACATTCAGAACCTTCTCCTTCAGATAATCAAGTCTAACCCTGCAAACGCTGAAACCAATTCATCATGAGGAATGTGAAGGCAACGGCAAAGGAAAGTGCAGAAATGAGGAAGACAAATTTTATAGGGGCAATCGTTCTTATGTTTTTTTAATGCTTTTTGTATAAAGGGACAGAACACTTTCCAAAAGAGGTCAGGATAGGGAAAGTCCGACCGATTGGAGTTTGCCAAGCCCACTGACTCCAATCAAGTTACTTCTCCAACCCTTTTCAGAGGCAAGTTTGTCTGTGCATATAGATCGTTTTTCAAGGGGAAAGAAGTGGAAGTACATGTCATTGGTTCTGATTTTGGTGACTCAATAGCTGAGAAGAAGATCCAAGATGTCAAGATCTAGATTTCTATTACGATTTAAGATCAAGAGAACTGATATTACCCTAAGGAAATTGGGGTTAACTTGAAAAGGGGAAAACCCTAATTTATTAAAGACATAACAAAAGAACGGATGCAAAGGGAATCTAATTACATTTAAGTGAAGAACAGAGAAGAGGATCTCTCCGGGAAGAAGACCCTCACCGGTTCTCTCACCTAAGCCCTCGGGATAGACCCTAATGGAAATATCGTCAGGGATTTCGTTCTTCGAACGAAGAACTTCTAAGTCAGGAGCCATTACAATGGTGGAGGAAATTCTCAGTTTTAGGTTTTCTTTCTTTTAAAAAATAGTAAAGAGCAAAATCCTCGAAAAATAATAAGGGATTGAGTCTAACCTTAGAAAGAAGATCTGCAGAGTACACCACATCAAAATGAAAAATGAAGAATGTCAAAGGGAGAACCCACCGGAGAAGACTGGTTATTGACAAAAACAATTAAAGGAGATGATGCTCGAAGTCAAAGATGAGAAAGATAGAGGAAAAACGAAGATGCGAACTTGGGGGTTTTAAGGATGAAGTGATTCAAGGACCAGGAGTCATAGCAATGATGGTGCTTCAAATTTCAAAACGTGGATCTTTGAACCAACCATTTACTTCCCCACATCACCGCCTCGAGCTGTCTTGTCATGACTAGGTCTCTTTGATAATCTCACCCTAATCAATTAGGGAGAGATTTTGGGAGCAGATGAAGATACGAAAAATGGCCTGGCCCGCATGACCCAGATTACTAAGAATTGGATCTGGGAAGAATGCCTGACCCGATCGGATGACCACTTATCATGCCCAACGTCCACTTAAACAACCCTGAAGCCCAATCTCAGAGCAACGGAAATGGGCCGATATCCAAGACGAGCCCAAAGGATCGGTCCAACATGGAGAACTGAAGAAGAAGCTTTTAGAACAATTGTAAAGGTTTATAAATAGAAGAAAAAGAGAGGGAAAAGAGGTTGAGATATTTTGAAGTATAAAAGCCAATCTTTTCAAATTGAGAGAGTTTATTTGTTGCATCTTCATATATATGTTTGTATATAAAAAGTAAGAAAATAATACAAACCGGTTAACTCAGCACCATACTTGCTAATTGGGCTAACCACATATTGTGAAGAGCTCAAGTTGCTCAACATGCTAAATTTTGGCCAGCCAGTATGGACTGCCCTAACTACTTTGGTTCAACTACTTTTAAACTTGTGTAAATTGACCTCAATTCCACCAGATTGGCACAAGCTGAACCCTTATTTTGCACAACCAGTTCAATGATTCCTCTAAGTACTTGATATTACGTCAGAGTCTTGAAAATGTATGGGAATAGTGTACCAAAATTAAAATTAAGCATTTTTTGTGAGGTCTTGAGCTTATTACCAAAAAATTGAACTTGATAATTGCTATAAGACTTAAATGGATATAGAATGCATTTCAAAATTCAAACAGCTTGATAATGTTTATAAATTATTATTATTATTATTTTTGGAAGAAAGTGTACAAATTTTGAAAATAAATATTACCGTAAATTTGTTGAGAATTCACGGTAAGAGTTTATTCATGTAAGTATCATCTCAACCCTAATTGCGTTTGGGTTAAAAAATTTCAAACTAATTTGACTGTCCAATCGTACAAAAAAAAAAAATAAAATTGAGCTAACTCGGATTGGATTTGAATTACCCAACCCACCCTCTAGATTCATTTTAAACCCTAGTTAAGTTAAATAGCTTAAAGTTAACTCCGACTCCCGGTTCACCTCTTAACCTCTCTCCAACTCCAACCCTACAATTAAAAATCTCTAGGACTCTCTCTCTCTGTAATTTTCTCTCTCAAATCTCGAAAAGAAAAATTGGTGAGAACGATGAATTTTTTGTTGTAGTTTGATGTATAATTTTCTTCACATTGTTTATTTGTCGTTGTTTCTTCTTAATTTCTCAGGGTTTTGCCGCTGAATCAGAGATAAGTTAGCTATCAAGCAGGACTTGCAAGTAATCAGGTTGTGGAGGGAAAAAATCCCCTTCCAATGAGAGTTGTCTACGTCATCACAATACAAATTTATATTTTTGACTTTTGATAGATTGCGGAAGCCCAATCTGGATCGAGCCCAAATTAAGTATCCATCTAGCCCAAGATCGCTAGTTTTAAACTTTCAGCCCATCAATCAAGCTCAGCCGACCCAACATGTATCCGGCCCAAGTTATTTGGAAGTGATTAAGTCCTACTCAGCGAAGGATTCTAGAGTTATACAAAAGAAAGAATTTGATATGGAAATAATTGTAAACCGCACTAATTTAATTAGTAAAGAATTGTATATGGAATTAATTGGAGAACAAGAACGAGGAGTCTTATCATAATTCCACTTTTTTTTTTTTTTTTTTTATATAAATAGAGATTTAGTCTTCCGATAAAGACTTTTTGTCGTGAGTTGTATTATTTCCTTTAAATTCTTTTATAGGGAGAAATTTTGCACCAACACAGGTATTTCGTTATCAGTACTTCGTTGCAGATATGTTTAATTTGGTCGAAATAATTCTCGATTTTATTTTTACTTCATACTATTTATTTTTCTAAGCTTCATCTCAACTCGCCAGTAATCAGGCACTTTGTCTTCTTGTTTTTGATCGATGTAGTACTTTCTTTCAATTAGCAGATAGGTTCAATTTGGTGCGTTGTCATTCGTCTTGTGGATATAACTTTCAGTAGTGTTTCTATTTATCTGCGATTTATTTTCTTATATTTAGTTTGCAGATTTGTGTCTCTCTCATTGGTTTTTTCTTGGATATCAGGGTTGTTTTATTCTTTTACGTGTATTACTATTACCACTGATGAGCATCAATTTAATTTAACCAATTTTTTTTTTTTTGGACCGTGAAATATCTTTTGAATTCTGTTTTATTTGATCATGGATTTGTGGTTAATGCATTCGTTTCATTAATTTTTAATTCATTCATATTTAATTTGGATCTTGAAATATGTTTTGAATTCTGTGTTGATTTGATCATGGATTTGTGATTGATGCATTGGTTTCAATTTGTTGTTGTGGTGGTGGTCGTTCTTAACCACTCTAGTAGTTTCCAACCCTGCAATTAAAAATCTTCAGACTCTCTCTCCAGGACTCTCTCTCTCTCATTTTCTCTCTCAAATCTCGAAAAGAAAAATTGAGAACGATGAATCTTTTGTTGTAGTTTGATGTATAATTTTCTTTGTCAGTTGTTTCTTCTTAATTTCTTAGAGATAACCTAGCTGTAGATCAATAATAACAAATTAGTACTATGTTGATATGATAATTCTACATTCTTATGGATTACTAATTGTAATTACCTTACTTTTTACTATAATGTTGAGATTTAGTACATAAAGCTCGTTGTGAGACATCATTTAAATTGATAAGTTGTGGTATTGTATTGTGCATAATATCATGATGAGGATTCTAAAGTAAAGTTAAGCAAAGCAAGGGCAGCTAAAATATATATTTTTAATTCATACGATCTTCAGTAGTGTTTCTATTTATTTGCGATTTATTTTCTTTTATTTAGTTTGCATATTGTTAGTGTCTCTCTCATTTTATTCTCTTATGTGTCCGCTGATGAGCATCAATTTAATTTAACCATCTTTTTTTTTTAATTCATTCATATTTAATTTGGACTGTGAAATATCTTTTGAATTCTGTGTTGATTTGATCATGAATTTGTGATTAATGCATTGGATTTGTGAATATATACAGGTTGTTGTTGTTGTCGTCGTTATAGAAGATGGTGCGCAAATGTGCGGTTTGTCGTTACAAGGAGCGGACCTGCACGGCAACCTGTATATATTATAATTACTTGCCCGAGGAGACCCACACACAGGCATATTTTGACATTGAGAGTGTCTACACGCTCAAAGCATTCACTAGACGCCTGCAAAACGCTGAAGTGCACCACCGCCAAAGTCTTGTAGATTCAATGGCTCAACAAGCCAGGGCATTAATTAATAATCCAATTTCTGGTTGGACGGATCAAATCAAGGCGAGTCGAGCCTTGGTCATCCAACATGAAGCTACCATAAATCAACTTCGGGAGGAAATAGCTCAACAAAAAAAAACCATTAATGAAAATGATGTCAAGAGAAGCACTTACAGACAGGTTGAAGCAGAATGTGCCACTAAAGACCTCACAATTCTAAAACAGAATGCAAATATTGAAATGTTGTTGTCTATGGTAATGGAAGACGTCCGTGATCCTCTACTTGTAGAAACACTAGTTCAGAAAAACAACACAATTGTTGAATATGAGGTCACGATAGCCCAATTGAAAGCTGCTAACCAACAGCTTGCAGCAGAATCGGCATCTAAGGACTTTAAGATTCAGAAACTGGAAGCCGAACGCATGTTTTTTAAAGCAGAGGAAGACGTTCCTGCTACTGAACCAGCAAGAACATGGTGAGGTGCCAAGAGCCTAGAAAAGCAAGCTGTGGGGAGATGTTATAATATGACAGGGACCTTTTCTTATCTCTATTGGATCCAACAATAGAAGGGCTGATTACTAGTCTTAGTAACCAGCAGTATGTGTGGTATACTTGCAATGGAAGAATTTAAAGTCAGGACATGAAGTTTCATTAGAAGATGATTTGAGCACATTTAGTTTATTTATTTGTACTTTCATGGGCTACATGGTATTCGGACTTCAATTCGAGTATCACAACTCATTTTGTTTTATTAATTTTTGTGTCTTGTTTAAAAAGACAATCTCTGTTTTGTTAACATCTTAGATCTAATATAAGTTGTGGCATGCCATTTCTGAACAGTCCCATCCTCAGAACCTGTAATGATATTGGGAATTTCTGGATGAATACATACTGAAGTTACATTGTTCGTGTGGCAACGTAAGTTTTGGTGTAATAATCCCAAACCTGATTTCATAGGATTTAACAGTGAGTTTATTCAAGTCACATTACATGTCTACTAAAACTTTGCTAGGCTTGGCTAACCTTAGTGGTATAGTCATCAGAACTAGTCAGTTGTTTATCAATCTGCCTGGCGGAGCCAGATATTAAATTCAAGGGGGGCATAGTGTAATTTTATTATTAATTTTTTTCAATAATCTCTAATTTTTTTCAATAATCTAAAAGTCATAAGAAGACACAGATCGATCAATCCCAGATCGATCTCAAAGGGGTTTTGATCGATCGAACATGTGAAAAACTGCATATAAGTTTGAACGATGTAACAGAGAGCTGATTTTCATGGGGTTCAAAATTTTCCTAAGTGTTGGACCTGGAGATCGACCCAAAAAGAAATTGAATCGATCGATCGAATGGAAGAAAGAGTTGTTTTATGTAAGAGATCGATCCAAGAAGAAGTTGGATCGATCGAATGGAAGAAAGAGCTGTTTTATGTAGGTTTTCTTTGCACGATTAATCAGAGAGGTGATTGGATGTAGGTATGATGGAAGTTGGTGCTTCAAAATTAAACCACCTTCTTCGTAATGTCACGTGCTTTACACATGGCCTCCAGTGGCTCAGCTTTGGGCATGATACTCCCTCCCTTCAGCCATATCCACTTGCTTCTCACTGACCCTTTCCCACTCAAGCACTGAATCATTGAGCCCAAAGTCAGGCCCAGCACACGTTGGGCCAGCCCTGGCCCAGGACAGGACCTCCTACCTATCCCAAATGGCATCAACTTGTGTGCCTCAACTTCCCGTCCTCCTTCGAACCTTTCTGGCTTAAAGGTTGTAGGGTCATCCCAAACGTTAGGGTCTCTGTGGATAGCCCATGCATTAACCAACAAAGTTGTGCCACGTGGAACATCATATCCACCGACTGTACAATCATCGGAACACGTGTGGTCCCAGAAGTGGGATTTAAAAAGAAAATTTTGATTTTTTTTTTTAAAGGAAATTAAACTAATTTAAAAAGTAAAAAAGAGATGAAATACAAAATTTAAGACATAATTTTAAAAAATAAAAATTTTAGTATATGTTTATAATAAGCGGGCAGACCAGGAGGGGTAGGTGGCCCACCTGGCCTTCCAGCTGTGACCGGTAGCTAGTTCCAAATACACAACGAAACAAACCCTCAATTAACCTTCTTTTAGCTTAAACACTTTGCATTATATATATTGCAGCATCCACTAGTCATCACACAAAAATAGTTGATAATTTGTTCCTTATATAAGTGATAATTATACATCTTGCTAATACCAACAATTTTAAAATTAAAACAAGAATAAACACGCAATTAGCAATTTGGAAGGTACAACAAGGCTGATAAAAAAAAATTTATAATCACTATGGCTTGTGATGTTTGTATTGTAGTAATGAGACCTCATCTCTTTATATCTATAAGGAAAATGATAAAAGGACCGAACCAAACAACCAAATAAAAGATCAAATTTAATATGGTTGCCACGTCATATTATTTTCTAAAAACATAACTCCTACCTCTTCCCTTCTCTCTCCTTTCTTCCTCTAATTCTCCATTTTTCTTTTGTATTCAATCTTTATCTTTGATTTTGGTTTTGTCTCTCTTTTTGATTTCATAAAATTGAAGATAAAATAAAATAAATTAAAATTTCTTCATGTTTTGCAAATACAGAAGCACAAAACCAAAACAGAACAAAAAATAATAATAATAATAAGAAAATAAAAGCTACAATTGTTGCTTCTCTCTTTCAGATTTTGTATCAATAAAAATCAAGTAGAAACTTTGAGAAGAGAGATTAATGTGTTTTGTAATGGCAACTCTTGTGTAGATATTTACTTACCCAAAAAAAATATTTTTCTGCATATTTTTCATCTAGGATTGGAAAGATTTATTTTTGGAAGATTTATGAATAGAGAAAAGTAGGTGAACTTGAAAAAGGAATAAATAATTTTGGATCTTGTCTCTAGAATATTTTGGATATGTGTATATCAAGAGGGATCTATAAGAAGAATTGGTTATTGGTAAACCAGATACACAGAGAGGAGAGAGAAACGAAGAGGAAGAGAGAGAAAAATGAAAAATTGGGAGATCGATGATAAGGACTTAGATAATGCCATGTAAGATTCAATGTTGAATATTAGGAAGGGAAGTGCAATTGCATTAGCTTCTTTGGCGACTTGTCTGTTTACATATATAAACAAATTAAATCAGGACTTCTGGGCATGTTCTTGTGTGATGCTGCATAGTCTCTAAAGAATGCTTCCTCATCCTGCCACAAGATAGTGAGTTGTTCAACCCTAATCCATCTTCAGGAAGCTCAACTATAATATTTGCTGTGTTAGAGCTTTCTAACCATGAGTGTCAAAATTAGGCTATACCAAGAAGAAACTGTTAATCACCATCATTTACAATTTAAATCCCTTTTAATTGTTGTAAATTATTTTTGGGTATGTTAATAAATCACAAAAATTGGACAAATTGACCTAATAATCTCATTTAGGTCATTTAAAATTTAATCACAATTAAAGTAATCAACAGTTTCCACACAGCTAACTAAACAAAGTCTCAAATTCGTAGACCTCAATGCCCTGTGCACATCATCATCGTTTTTGGGTTCAATCAAGTTGGTCCTTTTTTGTGATTCCTACAATGAAGTCCCATGATTAAAGGTGACTCTCCGATCGTTTCGGTCACTGTGGTTCTTATATTTATATATTATATATAGTTTCATATACAGACTCAATCACAATGAATATATATATATATATATATTATATAAATATAAGAACTCATGCACTCATTCTGGTGACTATTAATGAAGAAATGTGAAGTTCATCTTTAATAAAATTTGAAGTTAGAGTTTGTCTTGACTCTTGAGTTTTATTTCCTCCTCTAATTTTATAGGAAGTTTAAAATTAATGTACTCGTTTTGGAACAATGGTAAATAAAATGAATATCACTTACCCTTAATTTATCACATAACTATCTTGAAAACGGAAAGAAAATTATTTGATTTTAATTGTTTAATTACTTAAACTTAATTCATATTATCAAATTTCAATAAAATTGAGTGCTAAAAATTGAAATTAATTGTTAAAGGAAACTCACTTTTGAAATCAAATAAAATTTAGTATTAGAAATAACAATTTACCAGAAAATTTTGTTGAGTAGTTTGGAATATCCACCCTCGAAAATGAAAAGTACTGTAACTACTAAATTTTATTATTATTATTATATATTTATATTTTAAAAATAATCGTATTTTAAAAAAAATAAAGCAAAAGAGAGAGAAAAAGAAAAACGTTATGAGAAGAGTACATCGCACTCTATCGGTGAAGAGCGCCGAGAGGGCACAAAACGCCCCAAGAACACCCGCGTTTTTTCAAACCTACTTCATAGCCATTATATATAGACACACACATTTGTGTTTGTATATGCACACACATTCATTGCGATCAGAAACATTTCCCCTCGGGTTCCAATTCCAGTTCATTCAATCTTCGCATTTTCTGTTGTATAGCATCATCAGTAAAGTACCTTTTTAAATTGCAAAATCGGTGCATCTAGGGTTTGATGAGTTCGATACATTTACAGGGTTTTGTTGATTTGTAAATCTTCTCACTTGGACGTGTTATTAGTGCGAAGCCCTAATTATTATTATTTTTCCATTCACACACACACCCATTGTGAATTTGTGTGAAGTGATGGGGAAGAGGAACACCATCGTGGTTTCGTCATCAGACGAAGAAGATAAAGGTTTTTCATTGAGTTCGAATTTCAGCTATTCCAAGCCGAAAACGAGAGCATCTTCGATTCCTCGAACGAACACTCAAAGGGCAAAGAGAGCCCGACTCACCAGTTCTTGTTCTCGAGCTAGTAAAGACTCCAATGGGTTTGACGAGGTATACTTAAATTTGCATCATATTATTTCATCTATTTTTCATCCAATTAGTTAGTTTTCCTTTTTATTTTTATTTTTATTTTTTTGCAAAGGAAAACTTGGCATAGCAGTCTAAAACTTGATCAAAATGTGTGCAAACACCACCACAAGTGACGATAGAATAATGGATTATGAATTACATCTAAAAATTGCCCTTCTGGGTGCTGGAAAAAGCTGGGCAAAAGAAAAGAGGAATATGTTCAATCTCATGCTTTTTGTTTTTGTTTTTGTTTTTGTTTTTTGTTTTTTGTTTTTGTTTTGTTTGTTTAATGTGGGAAATTTAGCTCAATTTAGTGACATGATACTTTATGCAATCAATAAAGCACTATTGACTTCTCTGGCTGGTATGTTAAGCTCCCATTTTTGAGTAACTTTGATCTATAAGCTCGAGTTATTAAAATAGCTTCTGGATTCTCGAAAATGTGTTGGTGGAATCAAAGCCATTATAGGACACTGATGAAGTGCTGGTGTGACATTTAAAAGGGAGAGATGAAAACTATTGGGGGGTGTGTGGAGAGGTGGAGATGAAGTTTGGGGTTCAAGCACTCAATTAAAATTGTCCTGCAATGAGCTTATGATAGGGGCCATTGACTGGTGTAGTGGGAAAAGATTGGACTTCCAAACTTGAGAACACAAGTTTGAGTATGAGGCATCCACTTCTGTAAATAATCCCACTTTTGCCTAACTCGATTAACGGGGGCATTATTGAATATGCCTTTTTAAATAAAATTTTACAATACCCATTAAAAAATCGAGGTTATATTGCTGTTCTTGCTTGAGTACAGAGAACCTGAATTTTGATGTTGCTTGATGCAGATCAAAAGGTTCTGTGAGGATTTTGACTACGGGTTTACTGGGTTCAAGGTACCTGCTGGTACGCTAGTCTTATATTTTTTACTTTTGAAATATCTTGAATCCTTTTTGAGAGTTCTCTTTATTCTTCTTTGCTTTCTGGAGATTGTTTTTCTTGCTTCTCTATGCCATGGAGGCTTGTTTTTAATAACATTGTTTCTTCTCTATTAGTTGTTACTATTACAACTCCTTTTTAGTTATTAAATTTCATTTCTTAAAACATCTTATCTTGATACCAAAACGTAGCTTTACCAATTCTTGTACCTTACATGTTGATATTTTTTATCAAGTTGGAGTCGAACATTAATGTCACCAGCAGGCTTGTGGCCTAGCGGTACCAGGCTCCTCTGGAGGCAGTATGTGTGAGTCCCAACTAGCAAAAAAAAAAAAAAAAAATTTTTTTTTTTTTTGCATAACATGCATATATGCATGAACATTTGTTTCCTTTTATATATATTCTAACGCCCATTTTAACTGCCTTAATACTTGATAGTGCTGGGTCTGTTACCTGAAGGAAAAAAGGTATCCCTTTTGAGTGGTTATAATGCTTTATTGGGTTACCATATCTCTCTCTCTGTCTTTCTGCGTCTTTCTCTCTATATATAAGTCTATCTATCTTCTGTTATTTTAATTTCTTTTTTGTGTAGTTGAATGAGATAAGTTCTTTGAGGTTTCTCCGTTGAGCCCGATCTAATGCAACAGAATGTTAGACTGTGAACAGTGGACAGCTTGATTTACATCTTGGTCTCTAAAGTATACAAGGAAACTGGAAAAGATCATCATTTAGCTATAAGCTCCAAAAGAACCTAGAAAATCTGGAGCGTGCCTCTATACCTTACTGGATATATTCATTTGTTATGGCTTTTTCCTGTGATATAACGGCCCATTGTATACTTTATTTCATTGTTATCATTTGTACTTGCCATTAAATGATTGGCCAGCTGGATGTTGAAGTATGGCCAGAAGTGTGCAATCTTATTTGAATAAAGAATTTATGTAGTGCCTGACTTAGATTCTACATTTACTAGTTTTGAAGCGAACTAATAAATTCTATCTGTTGGTACCTGATGTTCTACTTCCATATTTGTTGCATTGACTTACTTGGTTTGATAGCGATATAACCTTACTGTTTCTTTTATCTACGAAGTCCAGATATTGCTTGTTTTTTTTCACTTCTTTGTTATGATTATTTTTGTCAAAATCTTCCCCCTTTTTTGTTCTCGTGTAATTACAAATACAAATTAGGTGATGGAAGGAACAACAAGGATATATGGGTTGATAAATATAAGCCTTGTTCCTTGGAAGAGCTTGCTGTTCACAAAAAGAAGGTTAAGTACAGTTTGTTTGCTTAAATTAACAATTACCAACACTTCAGTAGTTCAGTGATATTTCCCTTTTCTTGTATTTGCAGGTTGAAGAGGTTAAATTGTGGTTTGAGGAAAGATTGAGAACTGCAAAGGTATTAGTTTGACACATGGAAGTTTCTACTCTGTTTTGCCGAACAAGTAATTGAATGCAGCTGCATCCTTCCTCATTTAATGATAGAGCAGTAGTTCCGGTAGCCCCATTTAATTTCACTTTAACTAAAGTCCTCTGTTTTTTCTTCTTTCTGTTCATTGATTTCCCAAAATATAAACCCAATTTGACAACATATATTACATTGAATACAAATATTATTTTATTGTAATTAAAACTAATTATTTAAACCACTATTATGACTGACATTAAAGTTTTCTTGGCCATTCATTGCTTCTCAATATTGAAAGGATTTGTGATTCTACATTTTTTCTTGAATGCAATAAACTTGAAGTATTAGTATATGTAATTCTTCTCAAATATCTAAAGATTTGCGATTCTACAATTTTTCTTGAATCCGATAACCTTGAAGTAGTAGTTTATGTAATTTTATACCAGTTACTGTATTCGGAATGTGCAATTCACATGTATTGAAAATGGCTGTTTGGTTTTTGTGGCTTTGTTTGGTCTTTTTCTTCCAGAGGCTTTCACAGATTCTTTTTCTTAATCATGAATTCACGATAGAAGTGATCATAGAATTCTGCCAGTATAGAGGTTTTGCTTGTTGGTGCTGGTCCCATGTCATTTTGGACCAGTTGGTTGTTAATAGAGGAGGAAGCGATTCTATTAGTGGTTGAAATTTTTTACAAAGATCTTTGCGTGGAACTGGATTCATTTCAACCGGCGCTAGACAGAATTCATTTGAAAGCATCATTACGGAGATGTGTGATTGTTTGGAAAGGCTTTTGAGGAAGAGGAGGTTTTCAAGGCTCTGGAGGAGACGTGTAGGTAGCATAGTAGGCAATGTCACCGAGTTTGAATCGTAATATCGCCCTGATGATTATTGATGCACGTGTTTGCTCAATCATAATGAAGAGTTTGGCCACATGTGAGAGCGCATGATAAAGGATATAGAAAAGAAAAAAAAAAAATTACACCCTCTCTAACTGTTGTATCTGTTTGAGCAGTTGGTTGTTAAAGTATTATATAAGTGTACATAAGTTCTTGCCTCTTTGTGTGTGAGTATCTGTACTATATTCTGTTTTATTTGCTTTATGAAAACTCAAGACTATTCTTTCTTAATTGCAGAAAGAATCATTTAATCACGTCCTCCTCATCTCTGGACAAACTGGAGTTGGAAAATCTGTATGTTTTCACTGTTTTCTTCCATGTATTTATAGTTTCCGCCTTTTTATTGTGTTGTGAGGTGATAATTGTTCATTTTGCCTATCATTCATGCATTTGTGTACTTGAAACAATTATTTATTGGATGCTTTATCTTCTTGTAGGCAACTGTTCATGTGGTTGCATCTCATCTTGGAGCCAAAGTATGTGAATGGAACACGCCCACCCCAACAATTTGGCAAGAGCATTTGCATAACTCCAATTCAGGTGTTTGAAGTGTATGTGTGTGTATTTGTTGCACATAAGCATTTAGATACTTGCATCAGCTTGGTGACAACAATAGATGTTCCTTACCCACTTGTGTAATAGTGTTATACCCCAAGCAAGCAAACACCTGATGGGTCCCACATGAAATTTATAATAATAAATATGTAGGCTAGGGTGGGTACCGTGGGTGGAAATATCAGTTTCCCTGTCTCTCTCTCTGTGATAGGTTGGGAGTGACAAAGGGGAGGAAGAGGGTTAAGTTGGACTGATTTGTATATGTTGACTATTCTTGGTTAAATCACTGAATTTTAGGTATCGGGTTCTCTGTCTCTCACTAAATGGAGGAAATTTAATTTGATGGTTTATTCCTGGTATTTTCTTTTGGACAATGAGTTGGTTCCATTGATTTAAATATTTGAACCTTGTCTTCTGTTGAGATTTGGATTTTAATCTGCTACATGTGCATTATTGCCATTTATTAAACTATGAATTGGTTCCATATTATGGGCGGGAATGCTTGCATTTCAATTTGAGTTTTCACATATGAATATATAATGTATGAAGCAGTCATTAGTGGATTCACGCCTTGAACTTGCACTTTGATTACATGCGTTATTTTTCTCTAAAAAACAAATGTGCTGGCGTGCTTTTAGTTGTATATTTCTGCATAGCTCAAGAAACTCAAATATGCGAGGTTGTATAAATACGAAACTTGTTGGGAGTTAGGGGACTAAATTATGATATATCATGACCCTTGATAATTGACTTTTGTTGACGATGTAAGGGTTTTTAAGGAAATCTTTAACCTGGGATCAGATTTGAATCACACCTCACTTACTAAACAGTTGGATGACTATCTGTCTTTTACTATCTTGTAAATGTTGTTGTTTGACATTCACTAATTAACTAACAGGGCTACGATACACATCGAAGTTGGATGAGTTTGAAAATTTTGTTGAGAGGATAAGGAAGTATGGAATGATTCCTTCATCGTTTAATGGAGGGTCTCAAACATCAATCGTACTCCTAATTGACGATCTTCCTGTGGCAAACGGAAAAGTTGCTTATAGGAGGCTTAGCAGCTGCTTGCATCTTCTTGTGCAATCAGCTCGTGTTCCAACAGCTATATTGATCACCGACTATGCTACAGCTGACTCCACAGACAATAGCACACGTAGCTGGGAAGAGCTTCAGCTGTCTCTTCAGAGAGCTGGCGCTTCTAAGGTTGCATTTTTTAATGAGCTTGATTTTTACTTAATATATATATATTTAATTTCCTGAATGCTTATATTAAACTATTTCTTGAGATATTTCAGGTGGCTTTCAATCCTATTACAGTAAATTCCATTAAAAAGACACTTTCTAAAATATGCAGAGAAGAGCAGTGTAAAGTGACTGCTGAACAGATTGATCTAATAGCAAAAGCCAGTGGAGGTGATATCAGACATGCGATTACATCCTTACAGTACTTCTGTCTGAAACCAGAATCAATGTCCACTTTATCTATTTCGAATTGTACTCCCACTTATTCAAAAGATAGATCAGATGAGATTAAACGTTCGGATGATGGATTTTCTTTGCCATTTGGGAGAGATGAAACTCTATCTCTATTCCATGCCCTGGGGAAATTTCTGCACAACAAAAGAGAGACTGAAAATTCTACTGAATTGGGTATGTACTAGGGGAACTCATAATTTGATTTTAGTGGTAAAAAATACAAAGTAGAGGGCATATGTTCTTCCATTTGTGATGGGGCTTAATTTTCTGCTATATCTCTAGTACTTTCACTATTCTATCTAAATAAATTAGACTGATAATATTTCCAGGATGTTATAACATGACTTTCAAATTTCAAAGTTTTACCATGCAGTAATAATTTGTGCTTGCCGAGCTCTTTTTATTATTAATGCAATGAAATCTAGTTCCAACCTTAGAGGCCGAATTGTAATGAATCATAATAATTTAATAAAGAAAGAAAAGTAAATTTGAGTGATTTTTCCAATTATTTAACTCAATGTTAACTGACTACCGTTTTAATACGTGATAAAGCTAGTCTTCTCTTTGAAGAACCCTTTTAAAATGTAGTTGAGGCACCACTCTGCTGATAAAACAG
>JAOTQH010000031.1:4428741-4442546 GCA_025631255.1 Cornus kousa
CGTCCCTACACACCACCATGTTTATTTTAATAAAATCATTTCCATTTGTTTCTCCCAAGTCTCTCCTAATAGCATTCGCAATTTTCAACCATAAAATATTTACATTGTCATATTTCAATTGCATAGTGTTTCTGGTAATAAAAAATTAAAAATTTGTCTCTTTGTTCCATGTTATCTTCCCTTGGTGTTTGGTAGATAATGCCTTTAGTTACTACAAAGTCTAATATTAGCAATCAAATCATATTTGGTTGGTAACACTTTTTCCCCGAAACTATCTTATAATCCTTGTATGATGTCTACTCACTCCTATACACACAACAATCAATTTGTGTCACTCTTAAATGTAATTAAAAAAAAATCTCTTTTTTTCCCTCAAAAAAAACTAAAGTTTTGGACTTAAACCTATTCGACAGGTGTTATAATCCATTAAATTGTGAAGTAATGAACTAATAATGATAATAAATCATTATAAGTGGGTCTTGAACAATAAAGTTTTGAATTGAGATTTAGATATAAAGAAAATCTCGAATAATAAAAGGATGGCATTATTATCTTAGTGTGAAAAAGAAAAAGATTCCGTTGCCGGGAATCGAACCCGGGTCTCCTGGGTGAAAGCCAGATATCCTAACCGCTGGACGACAACGGATGTTAACATTAGACATATGTCTAATATATATATATATTTTTTCTTGAAGAACTTTGTTTCGTATTTTTAATTAGGCATTTTGGCCAATTAATTGCACCAACTCCTAACATTTTTTTTTTCTTCCTATAACTAGATCAAGAATAATTCCATCCCATAACCCTACAATTAATAACAACCTATCCAATCATGAATATGTAAACAATTGGATATACGATCTGCTAATTGGATTTGATAAGGAGCAAGTGAAAAAATATATATTATTTTGAGGAACAAATTAAATTGTATAAAAACTATAAATAATAAAAAAAAAATTAAACTAATGTATTGCACTTCTTAAATTATTAATCATAAGCAAATATTCAGATAAAATGCTTCTTCTTTTTCCTTTTTCTTTTTTTTTTTTCCTATTACAATGTACAAAAAAAATTAATTGTTGATCAACCTAAATCCATTCTATTAATTATCAATTCAATCGAATTTATATCATATATATTAACAAATCACAAATCTCTTATGGAAGTTAAATCACGAAATGGGATTTTCCATATTAGTAGCTTTTTTTAAATAAAAAAAAAAAAAATCATAAGCAGGGCATGCATCAATCTCAAACAACATAGTTTAAGAATATATTGGTATGCCTATCGATGTGCCTAACAAAGGTTGAGTTTGTACATATTACACACCGGGGTGTTCGTGAAGAACTTGATATAGACAACTTTGATGCATGCACAACATTGGTTGTAATTCTATACAGTGAAATAAGTTTTAAGTACATTGTATTTGGTTTTCGAGTAGGTAAGGCCTCTAGTTTTTGAGCATGTTGCACACAATAGCTTTTATCTATTAATTTTCCTGAATGTTTTTTTTCTTTTTTTCTTTTTTTTTTTTGGTAATTTAAATTATTAATTACATTTCTTTTTTTGGGAATATGCATATAAACTCCGAGCAACATCCTTTTGAACTCCAAGACCATGTGACCGATAAATTATCTGCACTCCAAAACTAACATCAATCAATATCCTAAAGGGCCAAGAGCTACAGCCTACTACACTTCTGCCCCTAAGTTGAAGATTTTAATAGCTTCTTTGTGCATGAAAAGAAATCCACTATAAAGGAGTTCTTCATCATGCCCCATTGTAATACGCGGCCCCGGACAGGTCGTGCAATCGCAAACGTCCTAAGCATTCCTCCTCTCTGAAAACTGGCATAAAACCAACAGAGAACCATATCACCCATTCACTCCCAACATGTTACTTCTGGAGTACCACCAAAAAGAAAGAAAAAAAATCCCACATCAAGAACGTCTAAAAGTCCAGCATGTAGGAATTTTAAATTAACAAACATAACCTGCCCTAACCTGGGTGTTTCAAAGTTGCCTGCCCCCTACCAAAAAGCAATTTATGCAGCAAAATCTTCAAAGGGCCTTGAAGAAGGTATACATTAAACAATATCCAATAAACGAAGAGGAAGAAAAAGAAAAGATAAACCCCTAAACAAGGAGATAATTATGCAAGCAATAATAGCACAGTAGTAGTCTAGTAGAGTAGCAGCATGAGCAGCAGCATCTGACAACATCTCATCTTCTTTCCCTATAAGCACATAAACACAAACCCACCAACTCCTCCTCCACCCCACCCACCCAATCTCATATGTAGTTTTTTTAACTACTAAGATGGGAGATAGTCTGACCCCAAACATTTTGAAAAACCAGCTGAGGGGCAGCAAAGGGGAAATAAAATCAAAATCCCCAACATCATCATCATCATGATAACCAAGTCACAATAGATAACCATGAAATAGAAGAAGACAACAGTCCCTCCAAAACCATACATATGTCCCAACAAACTCATGCTACTACTACCTTATAGTCATAAGAGCTCTCTTCCTTTTCCTCCTTCCTCTGGTTTTTCTTTTTATTTTTGTTATAATTTCCTCTTTTGTTCCTTTTAATTTTGTTTGTCTATTTGCCTTATGAAATGTCATGTTTCATCATGTCACAGCAAGACCAAGACCCATTATCTCCAAGAAAAGTAAGATATTTGCCATCATTGAGCCCCCCGTCCCTCCAACCATCTCCATCTCAAAAAACCTTCCATGAGAATTAAGCATTAGCTCAATTCTCAATTACTCGAACTTCTTGCTGAAACTGGACGTTCAGAACTGGCTTGGCCAAACCCCTCACCGCTGGATGGTTGCGATTGGCTATTCAAATCCCCCGATGATGATCTTCCAAGTGAAACATTTTGGAGGTTGGCTGCCAGCATATCGTGACCAGGCCTTCCAAATGATTGAGGACTTGAGACTGTGGGAATCTGAACAGGAGGCATTAACCATCTCATCCATTCATTACGCCTCCTTACTTTGTCACCCTGCAGAACACAAAAGGAAAGGAAAATTAAATATTTTACATGAAAAAATCAGAAACCAGAAATCGCAAGTTACCAATTTAGTATCAAATTCTGATGGACTGTGGATCAAATAAGAAGAAAGAACCAAGAATTCATAAGCAGCGCATCATAACTTCCAAAATCAAACACTTTAACCACCGCCCATTGCTTGATTGGTTCAAGAGGTGCAAAGATAAGATAAGAGTAAACGGTGGGGACCTTAGTCTGATGTTCTTATATGTACCATATGCTTGCACAAAAATATACTAAAACACATTTAAAAAATAATATCAGTAAACAATGAAAGAAATTCAATCCTTCAAAAGAAATAGAGCATACCTGTACTTCCACCACAGTTGAGCTGCGCACAGCATCCAATATATACTGAACATTGTCTGTCAATTGCATGACCTGAAAAAGAAGCCAAGGAGTGAACTTCGCAGTTACATTGCAAGTTAGAGAAGGAATTTGTTCACAGAGAAGCGTAATACTAAGACTTGAGACTTCAAGTAGAAGCATGATTTAACTTGTGTATTTGTATAGCAAACTATAACAACAATGCTGTCGATGAAAGAGACCAGCAAAAAGATATGAAAGGGATGAGTCAATGAAAAATCACATATATGAGATATGAAGAATTACTCAGCCTTCATCTACCATACTAAAAGAAAGTGCCACGACATAACGTCATGACCATTAAATCTTGAGCATCAGTTGATTTACCTCATCTACAACAGTGGCTCCTTCAAATATTTCAAGACACTTACCAGGAGATCATTTAATTAGTATGCCACTTTATTTGCAATTTCCAGGCCAACATTGCACCAAGATATAAAGCCTCCAAATTTGACCACTCCAAATTCTCAATTGTCCCACACGAGAATCCCTTAATCTCGGAGATGAGATATACGAAGAATCTCAATCATCCACAAGTACATGTGTTGCACTTTAATGAGAATCCATAGTAATGAAATATAAGATGCATTTGGAGAGAGAGAGAGAACTTAGGTTTTTTTTTAAAAAAAAAAAAATTTAAAAAGCACAAATAGGATTCCGGGAAAAGACATTACAAGGAGATAGTGAATCCACTAACTTGCCAGAGAAAAATATATATAAGATATTGAATGTAATTCAATAAACAAACATCCACAGATGACACATTTCAGATCTGGAAGCAACAGAGCTGTCCATGGGTTAACTAGACCAAGCAATGTTTCGACAAACAAACTGAAACCATAAATTACAAGGGAAAATACTAAGAAATTACAACCAAATAAAACACATCATTCATTAATACAGTCAACTGTTCACCATAGGAAGTCTCCACGCATGGGTGCACACAACTATATTTTCAGAATCTAATTCCATTGCACAACATTGATTCATTCACAAGAAGTAAGGTTGCTACCTAAAACGCTCTAAATTTCAACTTCATTAAATGAATTACAACACATCTCCATATTACAATCAAGGCCACTGAGAATGACATGAAACAAAAGTCGTGCCATGTTCTTATCTAATTTTTAGTTCTTACAATGGGGTGCGCAAACCAGGACATTATACCATTAGTAAATTTTGGTTATGCCAGAGCTTCAAAACTAAGGCAACTTGCTAACCTGACAATGGCATGCACCAAAAGTCATTCCCCATTTGTTATCTAACTTTTTGTTCTTTCCATTGGATTGTGAGAAAATGGTTTTCAAAGCCCTAGAAAACAAACCAATACCATTTTCCTCAACAATTCTCTACAGATAGAACTGCAATTCACTCTCTTCAAGAGTAACCCAAAAATAATACCGAATGTGATATTCATAGTAGAAATAATCAGGATAATTATGCAAACCAAGACATTTATTGGTTTTTATAAGTAAAACAACTTTTGCATTGCAAAGAACATTCAGTCATGCAAATCCATTTAAATTTCAAGCAGATGTGCATGTTAGAAGAAGCATAGAACTGAAAAGTTCTCATGGACATAATTCTGTACTTGTGTTCTTCCCTATTCCAAGCATAAAAACACAAAAATTGCTCCAATCTCCACCATTATGATTTCAACACCAGTTCATCACGTTAGTATTAACCTGAAAAACTGCAAAATCTGAACCGCAGGGATATGAAGAATTTGCAACACGTGAAATTTGACGAAAATTGGATATATCAAAATGGTCTTTGAATTAAACTGCACTCCAATCAAAAGTTCATTATAACCTTTTCCTAAACATTATTATAACATTATTTTATAGAACTATAGTGAATCCATTTAATTCCAACCAGGATCGAATTCTATGCTCACTCAAAATTGAAGATCCATGGCAGGGACCAGCAATTGGTTTCCTTAAGAGGTACTTTATTCGGTTGGTTTCCTTAAGAGGTACTTTATTCGGTAGGTTTCCTTAACAGAACTTCCTACATAATAGAAACACAACAAAACTCAAATGACCAACCATTAGTCCATCTAATTCTTTTGCATACTTGGCTGACTGCCCAAAGATGCGGATGCTTTCAAGAACAAGGGAGAATTCAATAAAGAATCTCTCAAATTGCCTAACACAAAGGCCAAAGGGGATAATAAGAGAGTATGTGGTGTTCATCGAAAGAAAAGAGCCAGATCATACTATGCTGGCACAATTGCCGCAGTATTTGGCCAGCTCGTAGTGGAAGAGGTTCGAAAAAGTTGAGACACAACTTTTGGCACAGTGCTAGAAGAAAAAGGCGATTGATTTTCCTCTTTTCCAATTTCTTCACTCTACAACTTTAAAAAGGGTTAGAATCCAAAAAAAGAAACAAGAAAAATAAAACATTTCTATGAAGAAAAACTATATATTTTTTTTCAATGAAATTTAAGAAATTGCATATCTCATCCAAATATTTGTCACCAGAATTTGTGTTAGCACACTCTAACTGTAGTCACCAACACAGATAGGGCTAAACTCTGAACCAGGAAGTAGAGGTTGCAGGTGATCTAGAAACAGTGATTGTAATTCACGTAATACTCAAATAACTTCTTGATACGTGTTAGGTTAGCACAAAAATATTTATTATAGCATGGATATATCACTTGTTAGGAGCTGATAACACACCCAGTTCATATAATTCAGTAGAATCTACAAATCACATTTATTATCTACTCACTCCATCGCGTTCATGTAACTAACACGTATTGACATCTCATCAGCTCCCATTGGCTTACGTGAGATTCAGAAAGGTGTGAAAGATAAAGTAAACCAGTAAAGTGGAAAAGTGAAGATACCTTTTGGGTTTATTTCCTACAACAGACAAACATTATGCGATGGCCAAAAGAGGTCCGGACTTGCACGCAAACAGTGCATGGGGAAAACATTATGGGACTTGAACATTTTATAACATAACCGCAGAGCACTGGAAAATATGGTACCAAGAAAACATATTGAAATATTGTTAACCAGCGAATATAAAAACAGACATTCTAGATTTAACAACAACAAAATTACCTGATCTATCAGGTTTGACAAGCAAAAATTAATTACAAAAAACACATTCTTCATGCTGAATGCCCCTCCACCGAAAAACAAGAAAAAAAATAATAATAAATTAAGAGTTCAATGAGCTTCTCTGGTGACTGACCCTGAAATTTCCCCACATAGACCCCCTTCATCAAATGCCTTTCAATTTAATAGATAATGTCATATATTGCTATTTAGAATAAAGTAGATCAGGATATATATATATCTAGCAAATATTAATCCAATTGTGTAAATTTTTTTAATGCTGATCACATCACTCCATCAAATTTATGTTATTACATAAGTGGATATTAATTGATAATTATGAATTTATCCATCTGTTATGCATATGCTTTTTTTTTTTTTTTCTTAGTTGGTACTCACACACACATGCCTCCATAGAGGCTCGAACCCTTGACCTCCCGTTGGGAAGTAGGGGGCTGGTACCACTAGGCCACTGGCCTGTTGGTATCCGTTATACATATGCATATGCATGTATTACTTCATATGACATATACAACCCATAATTTAGTATGAACCCAATAAAATGACAGAATTAAAAGAAGAAAATGCTATCAAAAGATGTACCAATTGAAAATGCAAAGCCAAGAGAACATACAAAACCTTAACTGTTATGTATAACTTTCCTCTTCACATAAGGGAGAATGTAGGCTCCCTCTATAATAATGGAAGTCATTTCCTGACAAGAAATTCATTTTCCATCAAACAATACGACTGTTGGTATACATGATAGCAACACATTGTTCTTTCTGAGGAGGAGATGCAAATCATATTTGCTACTATTAGAAGCCAACCTTCCATTATGCTTTTACTCCAAAATTTATCTAAATTGCTTTATAGGCTAAACATTAAGGTTCTATACAAACAAAAGATATTCAAGTTCAACACATCAATATGAAAAACATTACAAAGAAAACAATTTTGAAATATCTTGGGTCAGGAATGAACCATTGACAATAGAACTAGCCAAATACATCGGAAAAAAAAAAAAGGAAATAAAAAAATTTCAAAATCCTCAAAAACCAGCCAGACTCCATAGAAAGCATTTGTTCGAAGAAGCAGGAATAAGAAAGTGAACATGATTTCAGTTTGAAAATCAAACAGAGTTCCTAGCCATGATCCTTTAAATGTCCACATTTCTTATCAAATAGGCGCATGTCATCACGACTAAAAGTTTTGGAACTGAACATAATATTTCAACAGGTCCCAGTACAACAAAATACCAACGATACAGCCAAATTTCAATTACTATAGCTCTAAATCTTGATACACACAAAAGAATGCATAGAATCTTAACATATTTATGCATCATAACTTATGCATCATAACTATCAAGGACTCAAGTACAATAAAAAAGTATATAAAGCTTGCCAGACTACCAAAAAAAATATCAGAATTTTGAAACAAAAATTGCACGGCATACTAACATACAGAAAAATTGGCACTACGTATCAAATAAAATAATAGTATCCAAAACTATTATAAATAAAAATGAATAGTTTATAACTAGTTTTTTTGATAAATTAAACTGGCTTTCCCTGAAGTTTTTAACAATTGCAGACAGTCACCATCTAGTTTGAAAAATTATACAAACATCCCTTCTGCTTTGCTTGTTGGTAGCAAATTGTTCCTTTGATTCGCTCTACACAACAACTAACAACATCATACAACTTTCCATCTCTCTATTGTCATCACCTCCATTTTTCCCTTGGAACCGACACACAAACACACACAGAATTCTCTTAATAGGCAGAAGTTAATATCAAAAGCCATGCAATGAAAATCATTTAAAAGTTCAATTTTTTCAGTACAGAAGAGTAGAGAGAGAAGCAAAACTGAGTCACGATGAAAAACGGTGATGGTTTGAGATGGTGATCTGTAATTTGTGGTAGAGGTGGCTTGGTGATGTAGGGGTTGTTTGGGAGTTGAGCAATGGCTGTGGCTGTTGGCATGGTAGTGTTTTGTGGGTAGTCTGGACTCTGGAGTGTGGTAAATTGGTAATGTTGTTTAACGCTGAATTAAAATGGTGATCTGTGGTTTCTGGTAACAGATTTTGATGATAGTAGGTGATTGGAGGTTGAGCAGTGGCTTGTCCTGGGGTTTGGCTGGTGCTCAACAATAGTGAATCATGGAGGTGGAAGGCAATGATGATGAGATAATAATAATAATATTTTGACATACAGAAAAGTAACTTCTTGTGAGAAATAGTATTTTTTGGTTGGGGTAACCAACAACTCTCTTTTAGGAGGCCAGCTTGATCGCAGAGAATCTGGTGAGAGTTCCATGATGTTGTCAGACACTACGGGCAATACAGGAGTCAATTAACCAAATTAAACTGGATATTATACCAGTAAAGTAGTCAGATTTAAAAGCACCAATAGTAGTTGGACTTGGACCAATTATACATGCTGCAACCTGAGAAATAAATGTGAAGAACCCGGCTACATAATCTACCCTAAGATCAAGAAACCCCAAGATCCAATTCACCGTTGCCATCGTCAAAACCATATTTTCTCCACGACTATGTATTCCAAATTTCCAATAAGTTTAAAGAAAAAAATAGAGTGAAGTATAGAAAAAGAAAGAACATAAGATCCTGAACAGAAATTTTGAAGAGGCAGTCTTTCTCTCTTTCCTATTTTCTTTATGGCAAGTTTTCCTTCCATTCTTCTGTCATCGCATTTTTTAACTATATGAGCAATCACCGGTGATGGAATATGCATAAGTGTAAGACTTGGCACACGGGTGATGGAATATGGAGCGGGCAAGGATATATTGAAGTGTAAAGATGCATTAGGCAGTGCAGTATTGTGACTGAGAAAAGTTACTTTATTTGGTCTCTCTCACTCTCTAGGACGTTTATTATTGTTGGTCCAGTTTCTTATGTGCTACAGTGGGTGGTGTTTAGTTTTTTTGCCCCTTGTCAACTACTTTTCCTTTGTAACTTGGCCTCTTACTCTCACTACTGTATGTAATGTGTTATGCACCAACACTTCATTGTGTTCACTAATGGTCCAGATATATTATGTGGACCAAAGACAGTTGGCATTCTGGGATGGAGGGGGGAAAGCCGAAACAACGGTTTTGGATGTTAATATTTATAGAAGTCTGCACATTGGTATAAATTTATACGTGATTAAGTGCCCACATATAACAAACATAACAAATTATGCAGTGTTAAATTCCCAAGAGATTAGTTCCAAATCCTTACATATGCCCACATATAACAAACATAACAACTCAAACGTGATAGTATTACAACCTAACAAGAAATACATGGTATCCTAATACATTCAAGACGTGCATAAACCAACAAAGATCAAAAGTTAAACTTAAACACAACTCAATATGTGCAAATTACGCAATTTTATTTCAACTCATGCAACAGTATAAAAACTTTATATGATACTTAAGAATATTACAATTATGTACATGACCTCCATTATATATAATATGGGTAAGCCCTAAATAAAGCGGGTGACTTTCTGGACCCAAATCTCAAGATGAGAAATTCTTCAACCAAAACTAGTCCAAGTAAAGTCACACGTGGAATTGGCCAGTTTATTAAAGGAATCACAGGGCTTCAAATAAAAAAATAAATAAGACAATGATCAGAAGCTCAGGTGAGCAAAACATTAAAGCATCAACCGTACTCTTCTCCATCCAAAGGCGATGACAATGTATTATAAATCCATATAAAGCTTCAAATATTGCAGTATAGAACTAACAATGGAATTTAATCAGGATAAACATTAACATACAGACTGCACTCTTCAGATACGTGCAATCCACAAAGTAGAACGATAATTCAACCCACAATATTAAAGATTAATCTTATAGAAAGACAAAAAGGCTCCAATAAAGCACAAAATAATCTTTTAAAAATGGATACCTGATCAGCCTGAACTCTTGCTGGCACTTATCATAAATCAAGGTTTTAGCTTATCTCTTGTTATGGCATTTCTTGATATTATAAGTATAATTTTAATTACATGTATATCACTTATAAATCTAATCAGAGCAACATCAAAACAAAAACAAATTGAATAATAATGAAGTACCATGAATTCAGCATATAATAATACAATTGACCGCAAAGAAGGAAAAATTAAAAACATTACAATCTGAAGTACAAGCATTTCATGCGAAGAAGATCCAAAATATAATATGCTGTAATATGCCCACTCAAAGTCCAACTTCACAGCAGTTGCATGGTTGATGATACTAGATATAATTCAGGAACCGCCACCATCGTAAACTAAGATATACCATGCAACTTAAAAGAGTAATTTATGACGAAAATAAACTAATTATCATAAAATACCTATCTAAACAACATAAAAAATCACTATTAAAGAATTATTGTGAAGAAAGTGAGCAGAAAACCACTCACTTATCCCAAAAACTCACTTTTTTGAAGCCTGCTATTAATTTAATAGAAACCCAGCCCTGGTCATCCATGTTGCGCCGCAAGAATGTATCTTTAATTAAATTATCATTACTGCAATAAATAATAAGAGATACACTAGCGGTTAAGTTCCCAAAGATGACAAAAATAATTAACTAATTATGATCACTCTTATAACACAAGGCAACTATTAAGAAAAGTACCTGAAATAATAATCTATCTGATTCACTATCTTAGCATGCAATTGAGGATCTGGTGGGATAGGGAAATACATAGGCTGCATTGGTGCAATAATAGGCACACCTCTGAGGGACTCGGGAGGAGCTGGTGGTCCGTGAATGTAAATCATCGGGTCTGCAAAAGGACAGAGATATCAGGGGAAACCTTACATATTTAAATCATGAAACCTCAATGGTAACACATCTTACCAGGGTATACCATAGGGTTGCCATAAGGCTGCACAGGCATGGGTGGAGGAGGAACAAAAGGGGTAGAGCTATGTGTTGGGTGTCGTAAAAAGCCCCTAGGAACAACTCTTTGCGTCTGCATAGGAGCATCTCTGCTAAAACTTCGGTGAGAAGAAGTCCAGTCATGATTTCCACGGTCCTGATCACGCTTGCCCGCATAATGATGATGGTAAGAGCCATCACCGCGAGGATGGGAGCCACTATTGCCCCTCCTAGATGAAATGCGTTGCTGTGGGTTATCATTCCCACTATGGGTTTGTGACCCAAAGCCCCCCTTCTGTCCACTCTCCTTGTATGTATGGTCTCTCGGAGAAGACTCTGGGAGAACAGATCCGGATTTTCCAGCACTATTAGAATGCAATTCCACCACTGGACCCATTGGCGATGGCGGCTGAGGGAAGCCACCATTAGCAGATATACTCCCACTTGAGCTCCCACCACCACGTCTCATAGACTTATGGCGTGTGGGCGTTAAACTGCTCGGAGTTGAACTAGGGTTCGCATTATTAGTGATGACTTGTTTCTGTGAAGGAAAAGAAGCATTTCCAGTCCCCTATAGTACACATGCGCACACATATAATGGAATGAAATGCTAGCAACAAGCATATACAGAACACATCAAAAACAATATAACTCCACATCAACAACACAATATCAATAAATAAAAGAAAACAGATTGAGAATCAAATACATCGAAAACAACCTGTGATAAAGAGGCCGATCCGTCAGAGAAAGCTTTCAGTGACTCAGAAGATGAAGATTTTGGAGAAGCCTTAGTGGACTCGGAGAGAGCAGGCCACGAAACAGCCCCCATTACAGGTCGAACATCAGCAGCGCCATTAGAAGGCCTGTTCCAAGCTGTTTTCTTAGCTGCATTGCTATTGCCAGTACCATTATCCGAGCTATCTGGCTGAGCCTCCACAGCAGAATCTTCAGTCGGAAATGAAGCCAAGGCCACCGCCTTCGAAGGCGAACATTCAGATGAAAACCCTGCAGTATGTTCCTGAAGAACCGCCGACGATGGAGAAGACGGTGCAGCAGCTGACGATGATGGTGACGAGACGATCGATGCGGATTCGCCGCGAACAATCTGTGTCCACGGCGAGGATACGCCACGCGCTCGGCGCGATTTGGGGCTGTTGACGGCTGAGTCGCCGGAGCTTCGAGGGGAGTGATTGTTGGTAGCAGAATTAGAAGCTGTAGCCATCAAAATTAGGGTTTCAAAATCGAAGAAATCAAAATAGGGTTTCGAAATTACAGACCTCGAATTAGGGTTTGAAAAGGTTTCCAATGAGGTCGACAAGTTGATCGACAAACTAGAAAACAAACCAAAAAAAAAAATTGAAGCGACCAAAATTTAAGAGAGAGAGAGAAGAGAGTGTAAAGATTAATTTGGGGAAAATAAAAAAAAGCTCTGATCAGTCGATAATGCCCGAGTCAGTTCCAAATATTGCTTGAACGGATCACTTAGGATCCGATCGCTCTCAAGAGCACGAAGAAGCTGAGAGACAAATAGAGACGAGCTCTCCTCTCTCTCTCTCTCTCTCTCTCTAGTTTCTCTCTCCTCTCTCTGTCTCTACTATTCTTTCCTTCTTTTCTTTGCTTTGTTTTGCTATGGGAATCCCCGGTTTTAGCTTAGGGTTCGATTTTACGGAAGTGCCCTCAACCGGGGATCTTTATTACGTCTAATTAGTACCGAAGAGCGTTAAGATCGAGTGGCAGTGAGATAGATAGTTCACTGCATCGTTGTGATTGTGCCAGCGTGTCACTATGTTGATAATTCATTGGTTAGAGTGAGTGTAAGTATTTTACTGAAAGGTAACTGGATTCTATTTGTAGGAGAGTGATGTAGCGTATCTGTCACGGTTATTACAGTATCTTTTTTATCTTCAATTTTCTGACTTTCCACAGTTAAAATTACCGCCAACTGAATGCCCCGGTCACATTGGACCCTTGGTTCTTTTCTTTTGGGATAGTTGTTCTTATTAATGACCTTTAATAAGTACTCTTTACAGTAGAAAAAAATAGACTCTTCGGGTTTTTTTTTCATGCATCAATTTTTTTTTTTCCGCCTACTAAAGGTTCTTTTAGGGGACCGGTTGTCAATTGGTTGTTTTGTGTTTTTATTTTGACCAGAAGCAAAAATAATATTTTCGTTTTAGAGTGTATTCAACACTATTTTAAAACTTGTTTAGTAATGTAAATTTATTACAAGATTTTTTGAAGCAAAAACATAAAATCATCTTGACCGAGTTGGTAAGGTAACGATCTGGACACCCATAGATCTCAGGTTCGAACCCGTCCATCGCCATTATAACTCTCGACTGAAATTGTTACTGAGGTGTGGGGCCGTCGACAGCATCCCCGGTTTGTAGCCTGGGGTGGGTCCCGAAG
>JAOTQH010000031.1:4494249-4504491 GCA_025631255.1 Cornus kousa
TGCAAGAAGCATGTCGAAACCCCCAAATCAGAAGACAATACTTCCAACGATGTTATCAAAACCTTTGACGCCAACTTCGTCGAAGTTGACCAGGCCACCCTCTTCGATCTCATCTTGGCTGCAAACTATTTGGACATCAAGAGTTTGTTAGATTTGACATGTCAAAAAGTGGCGGACATGATTAAAGGAAAGACTCCAGAGGAGATTCGCAACACTTTTAACATTAAGAATGACTTCACTCCTGAAGAAGAAGAGGAGGTCCGCAGGGAGAATGCATGGGCATTTGAGTGAAACTTAAAAGTTGCAATTATGCAATATTAATACCATGTTAAGATTACTATATATGTCATTCATGTTAAGATTACTTATATTATAAATTTATAGCATATGCTTATTATACGTGTTTTGTTTACATTGGTCAAATGCATGCTGCTTTTTTTATTTTTTGTCTTTGCTTTTTTTATTTTTTTCTTTTTTTCTTTGTGAAAACCTTCCACCTTCTTTCCAACAAATATGAACCTTCCTTGGGCAAGGCAAAGCAAAGCAAAGCAAATGGTTAGAAAAAGAAAGAAAGAAAAATAGGATTAATCTTTTTCTTTTTTTTTTTTCACTGGTTAATCAGGGAGTTTGAGTTTATTAGGTTGATTTTGTTGAGTCTGAATTCCATAGTTAGAGAATATATTGGTTTGGAGAAATAAAACTTTATACGTTAATAATTTGGCCTTGTAAATAAATTGGATGTGGATAAATAGAACTTGATCATGTAACTTTTTATTTTATAGCATGTCTTATAAATCGATATATTGGATTAGGGAGGAAAAGGACTATGACATTAATTTAAGCATTGTTTGGATTGAAGGAAAAACTTCGTCACTTTGTCATGAAAAATAGTTGAAATTATGTACTGGAAAAAAAAAAAACACAAATAACCTTCCAACCTCGGCTAAAAAAGAACCTGCAATGAATATGTTTGGCTGTAAACATTCAGCTAAAAAATGAAGGATATCATTATATGTATGAAGATCTCTTCTATAAATGATACAAAATCTCAGGAAAGAATCTGCAATAGATTATTTTTACAGAACTATATGTTTGCTGGTTGAACCATGAGTGATTAAAATTGGATTGTCAAAATTATTTCAAATTAGTCACAATGGATATATTTTAAATTTGAGAATTCCAATTCTATTCCAATCACAAATTGTCATAATTGAGCACTATAATCTAAAAATAGAGTAATAGAGATGATGCATATGATTTGGACTAGCTAGCTCCAATGGACTACACTTTTAGGGTTTTGAATTTTCACTAATGCCTGCATACAGAGAGGATAAATGGGCAATTCTGATTCAACAGTTAGACTATAAATGGAGTGTACCTGAGAAAAAAATGGATAAAATCTTTCAATTATTGTCAAATAAATTGGAACAGAAGCTATGTTCAAATCGAACTTGTGTGAACAGCCGCGGCTGTATGCACATTTGACAACCATGACTGCAAAGCTTAAAAATTAATTCCCAGGGGCAACCCAGGTTGCTGAATTATTGTCCCCTCCCACCACCCCTATTTAAATTTGACTCCAGTTACACAAAGTCTCACAAAGTTAGTACTTAGTAGTCACTATACATGCCCTGCTTCTTGTTGAGCCTCTACAAGAAAATGTGCAGGCTTAGATTTTGCTGCATAACCGAACTTAGATGTGCAGTACTTTCTGTGCACCCCGGTAAGCTTCCCTGTCGCTGCCTTCTGGTGGAAACTCACCATCAGCCTCGAGCATTCTCTGTTGTGATCAAACAATAAACGAACACAAATCACAACTCAATTAGTACTTGATTAGTTAGTGTACAACTCAAAACAAAATGGTGACATGACAATGACTCACAACAGCTGATCTTCTGAGTAGTTAGTGTGCCACTCGCAGGTCTTGGTCCATTGCTTAAAGCCATAGAGGGTACAATGAGCAGTGTAAACTGCAGCGGCAGCCAAACAGGACGGTGGAAACTTGAGCATCTCATACTCCACGAGGCAAAGCTCGATCATGAAAAAAGAGTGGAGCTCGAACTGTTGTGAGATCATAATATGAAGAAGTAAGTATTTACCACTAAAATCACGACGATTCTGTTGATGCATATGTAAGTACTACTACCACTACTAACCTTCCTATCGGATTGGGCGGCCTTGAGAAATCTTTTCATAAAGACATAAGGCGTTGGAACCGACATGTTGAACTGTAAGGTATTTAACATCAACCTCTCCTGCAGCATTGTAAAGGTATAAATTACTCAACCATAGAGAAGAGGTAATGCAATTTCAACTCTCATTGTAATCACAAGATCAATGTATTATTACCATTTCAAGGATTTCTTTCCTCGTATAAGCCTTGTCCGAAATGAAGACGAAATCATCCACAACAGGTACAGAAACTTCCTCATATTTGCATGCTAAGAGCATGGCAACCAAACCAACCAATTGAAGTTTCTTTCTTATTATGGCATGTTGAGCCAAAAATCTGTCTATAAGATTAACAGTCAGAAATAACGTTTCGTCCCTGAGATCGAACTTGTGGTGTACCTGTTCATCATTTTGAATAAGTGGATTAATGAGTGAAAAATCACAGGATGTTATAACTTTTTGAATAAGCTAAAATTAGGCATCCCAGATCACCCATTGAATACCTCAATAAGCCAGTCAATTAGTATAGCCCTCATATTCCCATTGATGTCAGATTGCTGTGCCATGTAGTTTGGTGAAACACAGCTAGAACTCTGCACAAAGAGCAAGGTGTTACTTTTAGTCATCAAAACAAGGTGCAAAATTGGTATTTCTCCTTTTTCCATCAACATCATGAATATTTGTGTCACCAAATATTTTCTAACCACTGTTACAGTGATGTTAACCAAATGCACTCCTTTTGTTGCCTTTTTCTTAACGGAAATGAAAAAAATGCCCCTAATACTTAGTTTTCTGTTTATGAGTTAGGGACACTAGTGTCATTTCATTGCAACAGTGAAGTGTTAAAGAGGTGTTGAAGTGCATTTGGTTGAAAGAGGGAGTGCATTTATCATCTCCTTTAATCATATGGAAGCAAAATTAGGTGAAAAAGGAAACCAAAATTGTATTAGGAAATTTAATAAAATTAACTTCTATCACTTAAAAACCAAAAAATCTCAAACAAATTCAAAATTCTAATTTTTCAAATTTTTGATGATTTCCAATTTTCCATATTGCACCAAAGACACTTTGGCGCTAGAGCTTGCAAAAATTCACAACACTGACAACACATAACACATAATAAGCAATTAATGTGGAACTATATGCATATGAGCTTAATATCTTACCTCCATTTTTCTGTAGTAGGCAAAGAGATCTTGTACATAGTCAACAGCTGCGAGTGGGTTCTTGGCATCGCAGTTATCGATATCCATAACGGGATCTTCAAATATATCCTCCATTTCTACCTCCTCCTATGAAATTTAAGGATTCAATTATTTGATATAAACTTCCCATTTCTGATTAATGTAGAAATATATATATATATATATATATATAGAGAGAGAGAGAGAGAGAGAGATACCATATGATCCTCTTCACCTAGTACTGCAACAGTTTGTTCCAGAAACATTGGCTCAGGGTGGTCTGTAGCTGCATTGTGTTCCTCCACATCTGTTATTGGAATATCTTCCCAAACACTAAGCTTATCATCTGATGGTTTTGGTTTCTTAGTTCCCTGCTCAAAATTATACAACACAATACTTATTAGATAAGATGTTACAATTAACTGTTTTATGTGTGTGTGTGAGGGAGAGAGGCGGTACCTGAGCGCAAATTTGATGTGTGCTTGCCATTTGCGCCGCGAATTTTCTATATAAGAATCAATGTAGAACCAAATTAGAACAAATTGAAGATGACATTCAGATCCCAAAAATTGAGGGGGGGGAATAGCTTTCCAGATTAAGAAAAGGAATGAAAAATCAAAAGCAAAATGGTCATCTTAGAACCTTGTAATTGGTCGATGGACTGGATTGGGAGGGTTCTTCTCACAGATTACATTTTTTCTGGAAACCAAAAATAATAATGTTAGTTATTATCAAATATACCCATATTCTATAGATAAATCTTGAGGTTATAGTACTGAGAATTACTCTGACAAGACTCTCTTGTTAACAACACAGGGATATGAAGGAGCTGCCACTAAGCTCTGATTAATCACGCTCAAAGCTCTTCTTCGGTTGTTCTTAATCTCCACACCAAACTTCCTGGTAGCCATTTCTGCTCCTCCTTTTATCAAACACAAGAAGAACAAATTCTCAAAAAACCCATTTCGAAAACTCGGAATTTGTAGCTAAATTCCAACTTAAACGTGTCAAAATTGTCAAACTTAGCTACATTATTAAACAGTACAAGAACGAATTCTCAAAAACCCATTTCAAGAACTAGGAATTTGTAGCTAAATTTCAACTTAAATGTGTTCAAAATGTTCAAACTAACCTACATTATTAAACAGAAGAAGAACAAATTCTCAAAAACCCTTTTCAATAACTCCGAATTTGTAGCTAAATTCCAATTAGATGTATTAAAGATGTTCAAACTAAGCTACATTATTGAACAGAAGAAGAACAAATTCTCAAAAACCCATTTCAAAAACTCGGATTTTGTAGCTAAATTCCAAGTTAAATGTGTTAAAAAAATGTTCAAACTGAGCTACATTTTTAGATCAGGTTTGAATAGTTTACCTTGTAAGTTTGTTGGTCTATTCAGACTAGGATTGTTCTCATCAGATAAATCCATAATCTCTGATTATCCGAAGAATGAATCACAACCCAAGAAGACACAGAGACCTGTTATTCAACAAGAACAAAGAATTTCAAACCCTAGAATGTAGACAAAGAGCATGTGGAACCCTAAATCTACAGACTTGGTTTTAAGAAGAAGAAGAGGAAGTGGATAAAAAGGAAGGGAGTGTAGTGTAGAGAAGACTTAGGACGGAAATAATGGGGTATTTGTCTGCTGATACCTGTCTTTTTTCAAATCCAACGGCTAGTGAAATCTGTCCGTTGGATGGTGTGTGGCAACGACTTGTATATTGGTCCCTAACGGTCATCTGCTATGCATGTGGCATGTGACGTTGCTTTCAAATTAAGTGTTGATTCGGTTTCGCCTTTGGAGTTGCCTTTGATATGCTTTTTTGGTGTGTGTGTGTGTGTGTGTGTGAGAGAGAGAGAGAGAGAGAGAGAGAGTAGGATGGCGCTCTAGTCCACTCGCACTTTCTATTTGTCGGCTATTTAGGCTCCTTCCTTTTTTCTTTTTTTTTTTAATTATTATTATTTTTTTTTTTATAAATTCGATGATGATAGTGTGAGGTTTCTTAAATTTTCTTTTTGCTCAGTGTCGGGCACATACAATTCCTTCATCTCATATGATCGATATTATCATCGAAAAATTCTCAAATGAAAAACTTAAAGTTTAAACTTTGAAATAAGTTGAGCGATAGGCCTATAAATCATTGTTCTTCTCAAAACTTGTTATTAGACCATACTCTTAAGGAGTAGATATTGAATATGCATTGCACGCCACGTCATTGATATACTCATTCAATAACAACGTACTATTTCAAAAAAAGAAGAAAAGAATTGGCACACCTACTTATAAAATTACTAATAATAAAATAATATGCTATATTTGATAGAAATGTATACTAATATCATGATATACATGACACACCTAATATCTACTTGCACTTAAGATCGGACTCTTTTTCATTTTGAATATGCAAGGAAAACAGATGTCCCATGAATGTGCCTAGATTTAATTGTGCCAATTGTTTTGACCATGTAATCTTTATGTGCCTAAAAAGATTAAATTATCAATTATATTTTATTTTATTTTGTCATTGTGATTTGCTTTTTATGGCCAATGAGTGCGAAAAGGATGCACTCTAGTCCACTCCCCATAAAAAATAAAAAATAAAAACCAAACAAGAAACCAAAAAACTAAAAATAAATAAATATATCAATAATAGTAGTGTCGGACCTCTTAAATTACATCTAGTTCAATGCCAAAGACATGCAACACGTACTCTCTTTTGTCTCATATGCACAATGTTATTAGAAAATTCTCGAACACTCATTCAAGATTTATAGGAATGTCAAGTGCAAGATTGTCACGACTACACAAATACAATTGTTGAATTCTATAAATCCTACAACATATAAGGGTTGTATCTACATAATCGCGATTGTATTTAGCACAAGTCAAAAACAAAAATTTTAAAAGTTTTGTCATTTAACTATTCCTTTAAGATTAACCTCCTTGGGTCAAGTTAATATGCTCAACCTAGCCAAATCCACGCGTGTTATTTGTACAACAATATTTTTGTCATTGTGATTTTACTATTTATAAAATGAAAAATAATTTTAATTTTTTTCAATTTGTCTTTTGTAATGGCATGTGGAGATTCTTACCGTACTCATAATTTACCACCATACGCTTAGCTTGGGATTTCTTGCTATCTAAAGATAGAATTTGGGTGGCATGGTTTGAACAGGTATATTTAAAGAAGGCTTCTTTCTGGAATGTTGTTCCTAAGGAGTCTTCCTCATGTACTTGGAAGAGCATTGTGGCTACAAGAGAATGTCTTAAAGGAAATTGCAGATACAGAATTGGAAATGAACAGAAAATTAAGGTGTTCTTGGACTCATGGTGTGATGGAAAGTGCCTGAGTGATATGTTCAATCATAGATTATTGGGTAGTCTCAGTAGAAACAAGAATATTGCTTTGAATGAGTTCTTGATTGGTAATCAGTGGAATGATGATTTATTGCGGAATGCTACACAGGAAGTTTTACAACTGTTTCATGAACACATTATATATGGAGGAAAGGATCAACTCAGCTGGAAGAATAATTTTAGTTTTAAACAAGCTTGGGAGGTCTGCAGAAGTTGTAAACCAGAAGTTAATTGGGCTAGTATTTGTTGGAGTGGAGGCCGTCCTAGGTGTTCTACACATTCGGTGCTTGTTTTACAGAATGCTATAGCACATCATTCTTTGTTGCAACACAGAGGGATTACTATGGTGTCTAGATGCTATTTGTGCTACAGAAATGTGGAGTCTCTGAATCATATTTTTTGAAGCTGTGACTATACTTGACAAGTATGGATGCAGTTTTCGGATATGTGTGGGTGGAGTTTACAAAGGGTGTATGAGGTCCAACAATTGGCAGTGCATTTTACGCAAAGATTTCAAGGGAAAAGCAATAAGTTAGCTAAGGTTTTATTCAGTGCTGTTTTATATTTTCTTTGGAGAGAACGTAAATGAGAGGTTGCACAATGATATGTGCCGAGATCCCGGGAAACTAGTTAAGTATATTTTGTGGGAGGTTATAGATGTACTGGGGATCCAGCTTCAGGACATCATGTAATCTTATTTTTATAGTGTGTTCTTTTATTTTCTGTAGGACTTTCCTTTGGAAGGTTCTTGATGTGTAAGTGGGGGTATGCCTCCTCTTTGACCTATGTACAATATTGTTAATATTTAGGAAAAAATTAAAAAAAATAAATTTACCACCATACGCATGCAATCTTTTCACATCACGCAAACACAGATTATTCCACCTCAATTGAATCAGTTTACCTACCACTATTCTTGTAAAATTTAAATGTAATGCATAATTACCAACAGGTCAGTGGCCTATCGGTACTAAGCCCCTACTTTTTAAAGGGAGGTTAAGAGTTCGACCCTCGGTGGAGACATGTGTACGCGTGGGTATCAATTAAGAAAAAAATATATATAACACATAATTTAATATTATAATAAAAGTAACAAAAACAAATTACTAGGTTTAAATAGAGATGTGATTAGAACATTTAAAATGATTCACGTGCCATAACTTACATGCTATGCAATAAAAAGATAACATATACAATGAATTCAAACACGATATTATGTTTTTGTCTACCATTGTTGGACTAAAATCAACGGTAAAAACCATGGATTTTCGTTTCTGATACCGAACAAAAATTCATGTTTTAACTTTGTATTAGTTATTTGATTTACATTCTTAATCATGTATATTAAATGTATCAAAACTGCAATAGTTTATTGACACACATAATAAACAGATTTAACCACTTTGATTACTTAAATTAATTTTAAAAAATATTCTGATTCAGCTCACAATATTTAAATTTGAGAATTCCAATTCTATTCCAATAAAAAAAAATTGTCATAATTGAGTACTATAATCTAAATAGAGTAATATAGTTCCAACACTTTCTGTGCACCCCGGTAAGCTATTCCTTTCCATTTCCTTCTCCTTTCACCTTGTTCCATTCCTTCCTCGTTTTCCTTTCCGGAAAGGAAAACAAATGGCATCCACCTCAATGTACTCCCGCCGCTAGCTCTGGCTACTGGACTGCTGAGCAGAACAAAGCCTTTGAGAAGGCTCTGGCTGTGTATAACAAGGGCACCCCTGACCGTTGGCACAATGTCGCCGGGCTAGCTCTGTTGGAGGGAAAACTGCGGCGGAAGTGAAGAGGCATTATCAAATCCTTGTGGAGGACGTCGAGAACGGCCAAGTGCCCTTCCCCAAGTATAGAGGTAGATGAACAAAAAAGTGACCCCATGAGTCATGACATATAACCATGCAGCACTTCATATGTTGATTTCTCATTTCATTTTCCAGACAAAGATTCAGCATGATACATTCCACGACAACATAAACAATCCATAATAAAATCGATCTCACATTGATTCAGTAGTAGATAAGATTGTCATTTGCAAAATTGCAGAACTCTTCAAAACTTTATTTATCCATGATGATCAAAATTCAAAGGCAACATCAACACTTGTCCTCAAGACACTACTCGAATCAAACTCTTATAAAAACATCCGAGTACATGACTTACATCACATTACCTAACCATCCTCAAGCTTACAATTCATGACACACCCCTAGCCATCACCGAAAGTACTAGATACCAAAAACACAATCCCTATTCCGCAACTCGTGCCCTTAAAACCACCCTCAACACAAGCACTACTAAAATCAAAGACTACACCTCCCTCCTTGGGAGTTAGTCAACCAAACCTTTATCGATGAACTTAGTAACATAACAAATCATACACAGGTCCGTCCACCCATGAACGCGCACAACTCCTAAATGGAAAACAAGACTTACGACAAACGACGTCCTTACCAGGACTAGAATAAATGAAAAGGGTAACAAACCCCGCTCTCATAAGAGACTGACGACTCGCACCTGAATGCACCCGACACCTTGTCACATGCTACACACCAACTGTCCAACCACGGACATCCAATCTCACTTGAGATGAACTAAACTCCTTACACGCAAAGAGAAGAACCAACTGGAAACAAACATGGGACTACAACCTCGATTCCAGGCGACCTCAACACTAACGGACTGTCATGCTCTATTAACACAAAAACCTCGCATACTATACACCGCGATACCCCTGCTAATCAAAACCAATCCTGTACGAGTACTGCCATTCACGGCACACTAACACTAGAAACAATCACAGCTCTTCGGACACCACGTCCCGTTCTACTTAGAATCAGTCACTCCCAACCGACAGCTTTTACTCCATTAAACAACACTTTACCATCCATTCCCTCTACCTTTCTGGGCGACACTCCCTCAAACGCCATGTTCACAAGACCCATGACCTCAGTCACAACAATCCACTGACTCCTCAAAAGAAAAAGGTGTCTATCCGGTAACACCGCTCTCGCTGGTTCTAAAAACTAAACCGTCCACAATCGCCTCAACTGGCACACAATTCCATCACCTACCTGACAATATACAACAACACTCACAATTCTAATCTATCTTCAAATCATACCTGAAACCATTATACTCATCAATACTAAACATCACACTATAATGCCTCTACTACCACTCATTCGAAACACTGGTTCAAACCTATCACCCTACCAGACCATCAAGCCACAACTAAGCGATTCTTCTTTAAACATCCTTAAAGTAACACCATCAAAACAAGAAATAACCATTCCTCTCGATACTTCCCCCACAACAACCACTATTTACTATTAGGAAAGAACCTCCATACGACAATACCATGACGACAAATTCTCAAAAATAAAATGGGCACAATCTCAGAATGCTCAACACCCAATAATCTCCTCAAAACCACCAACTATGCAATCAATCATTAATATTTAACCAACTACTTAATCCACTCCTTCTAAGGCAATCTAC
>JAOTQH010000031.1:4504591-4515061 GCA_025631255.1 Cornus kousa
ATATTGGATAAACCAGAAAATCAGGTCAAAGGGAAATCTAGATAGGTTTGTTGAGAGAATCTCATATCGGTTTATTGAGAGAATCTCTCCATCTCTCTCTTATTGTTGTAACTATAAATACACAATAGGACACCATCATTTCAGTGTGGTGAAAATTTCCCAAATTATTATCTTCTTCTCTCATATATTCTCAGTTTTTCACTTTTATAAAAATTAATTTTCGTAGAATTTGAAACACAATTCCTCTTTTAGCAAGAAAAGTTTCACTTTTTTTTTTTTTTTTTTTGTGTGATCATACAGATGATGGTAAGATCATCTCAAGAACAGCACAAGGAAATCCGTGCTTTGGTCAAAGCATCTTGAAAAGTGATCTTATCTTATAAAAGTCTCCATACTTGAGATTGCAGCCTTTGCTGGGTGGATTTTCAGTATTCATATCATCTGTAGCAAGTGGTATTATATACCAAATATTTTTATCTCCCGCTGTTTGAAGTTATTTATTTAATTATGTGGTTCATATGATACCAAACCAAGATATTTCAGAGAAATTTAAGGCCAAAAAAAAAAATGTGTAACAGGAAATTGAGATATCGTAAGATTAAGAACAACTTATCAAGAGACTGGGACAGGCGTTCAACTTGCTCGCGAATCAGCAAAAATTTACCCACTCGAAAAACTCAACATATTATATAAATATGAAGAAAAAGAACTGCACTTCAAATGCAAAAAGTGTGAAATTTTTAGGGAGAAGTAAAACAATGTTATTTGTACCCAGGGAGAAGAACATTTTTTAGTTTTGGATAATAGTTAATGTAAAAGACCTCTATATTTTATAGAGAAATAGGCGACTCTTAGCAACAGAAATTCTTTTAGGATTAGATATGACTCTTGAACACGACTTTTGGAAATCTACCAACATACACAATCTTTTACAAACAGACACAACTGCTAAATAAACAATTAATAAATTTAATATTTCATTCACCTAAAAGTTCAAACAATCCCTCGTATGAATGAAATATTAATAAATAAATTTAATAAAACTATAATGTTGCGTTTGGTGTGCACGAATGGAATGGCCATTCCAACCATTCATTTGTTTGGTATGCAATTTAAAGTGGGAATGGTCATTCCATTGGAATGAAAATCCTTCCACAAGTCAACCTATGGAATAGTCATTCCATTCCCAAGTAAATTTTTTTTTAAAAAATCAACTTCCTAAAACACCCTCATGTTCCAAGTCCAAAAACCACCACTACCTTCCGCCACAACCACCTCCGCCTTTCAACACCGCCGCCGCCGCCTTCCGCCGCCGCCGCCTGCCGCTTTCCACCACAGCCATCGCCTTTCACCACCGCCACCACCGTCATCGTCTTTCACCACAGCCACCACCTTCCCACCGCTACCTTCCACCACTACCACTGCCCCCGCCACTTCTTTTCACCACCACTATTGCCTTCCACCGCTTCCGCCACCGCCTTCCACCACCGCCAGCACCACCACTACCTTCCCCCACCGCCACCGCCTTTCACCACCATCGCCATTGCCTTCCACCACCACCACAGTCACCTCTATTGACTTCCACCACCGTCGCCTACACCACTATTACCTTCCACCACCACCACCACACTACTGCCACCGCCTTCCACCAACACCACTGTCGCCTTCCACCGCCGCCGCCTTCTACCATTGCCACCACCGCCACTTTCCAACACCCCCACCTACACCACTACCGCTTTCCACCTCCACTGCCATCGTCACCACCATTCCATTCCATTCTCATTCTCATTCCATTCCATTATTGCACACCAAACATAGCATAAGTAGGTATAAATGAAAAGTTATGCCTGAGCAAATGTGTCTTGTGGACTTGAACCTTGTTTAACATAAGCACTAACTACCCAGTGAACTTGATGTTTTGAACACGTGAACCTATGCTACAAAGCACACATAAATTATTGTCATTAGATTCTCACGGTTGTGCAACTTGTGCTCATTTTTACCATGAGCCATATCCCGCTTTCACAAGTGTAACTAGCATTAAATTTGTGAGATATAATTTTTGTAATTGGCTAATTTCTGTGTCAAAACAAGTCCAATCGAGTTGTAATTTTCAAGTTACCAAATCAAGATCAAGATTGGCAGAGGGTGTAATGATATTTTGTGGGTTCCTTTAGCTCATGGTAGGTTTGGTGTCCGATCCATGTTCTTGTGTTTATCCAATTTCGTTGGTCACGAGTTCCCTTAGAAGTCTGTTTGGCGTTCTAAAGCTCCTCTTCGAATCGCATTCTTCGTTTGGACTGCCACATTGGGAAAGATTTTGACATTGGACAATTTAAGAAAGAGAGACAACATCATTGTTAATTGGTGTTGTTTATATAAAGCTGATAGTGAATCCGTGGATCACATTCTTTTGCATTGTCTTGTGGTGTATGATTGTTGGAGTTTTATTTTTTGCATGTTTGGCGTTTTTTGGGTAATGCCTAAGCACTCCTCACAATTGATTAACGCTTGGAGAAGGTGTCCTGTTAGAGAACAAGCTCGTGATTATTGGAGGATTGTTCCTCATTGTGTCTGGTGGTGTTTATGGCGTAAAAGAAATAACAGAACCTTTGAAGGAAAAATTCATCTTTAGCTAATTTAAAAATTCATATTCTTCATACTTTGTTCTGTTATGTAAGAGGAAATGCATGCTCCTCCATTGATGATTTCTTTGATCTCTTGGATTCTATTGGTCCTTAGATCTTTTTTCTCCTTGTATTAGGGACGCATTCCCCTTTTGAACGTTTTTCTAACCTTTCAAAACTTACTCAAGACTTTTCCAATCAATCCACACCATAAAAAGGTGCTCTAGGAGTCTCTAAACATAAGAAAAATATAAGAAACACAACTACACAATTGTGAAAGGGATTGAGAGCCTTATTTTATAGAACATCCTATTATATTGTGTGATTGAGTTTACAATTTACTTATCAAAAATATATATATATATATATATATATATTGTGTGATTGAATTCTAAAGCAAGGAACTTCATTGGATTCTTGAAGATTGATCAACCACAACATTTACACATCAAACAAAGGGTTGGACATCAATGCTCATTAGAGATCGATATACAGATTGAATAGCAAATCACACAAGGAACAATTCATTGACTGGCAGCAACAAGAGCCCAGGTTGAGCGTCTAGTCACTCTAGTGTGCGTGTAGATCAGAAATAACTAGAGATTCTTGTGTCAGAGTTTGGTTACCTAAATTCTAGAGTTAGTGGATTTAATTTGCCCAGACTAGGTCTCGTGGTTTTCCCTATGAAACAGTCCACGTAAAAATTGGTGTTCATGTGTGTGGATGATATTATGCTTTATATTTCTACACTCATCTTTATATTTTGTCTAAACAGGTAAAAAAAAATTGGTGTTAGATTAATGTGGTACCTTTTTTCAATTTTTTTGTTTCCCCTCGCCAAATTAAGGTGGAAGGTTGTAAGCAGCTTTATCTTAATGAAGAAATAAAAAATTTAAAAGAAGAATATTTTTATTCTTTTTTTTTTTTTTTTGATAAGTAAGAATGTTTTTATTCTTGATGCCAAATTCTTCTAGAAAATTTGATCTTTAATCTTTTTTTACCTCTTGTGATTTTAAAAACTTGTGAACATCTCTCTATGCTTCTAATCCCTTCAAATACACTAAATCGGGGCCACGACTATTGGATTATATGTTTAACAACAAATTCAAACCTTACAGCCAAAGATACAGAAGGAAAACATGCTTTCCTGAATATCGAGTAATACAAATAACATGAATTCCTTGAAGGATGTAATCAACTGATACATCATAACTTCAACTAAACCGACAAAACTTAGAAGGAAATTTTAAGAGTGGTTATAAGTTTTAAGAGGGATTGCAAAGTATCTAATTTTTTACGAGACCTTGGACATCTCTGCAAAAAGGGGCAATAAATGTAAATTCAGAACAACATTTACAAGCATACCAACATTTTCAGCATCTACACTCTTGGGCTTCATTTCCCGCTTGCCACATGTTCTTGCTAACCTTTCACATGACACTTAAACATTGACACCTCTCCGATAATAAACCATTCACAAACCTATCACTGCTTGAAATGGCTAATGCAGGAAAATAATATCAAATATTCCACTAGTAATTGAAGAACAAAGGTGGTCATGAGATACATTGAGTTCTCCACAAGTTCCACCCAATGGAAGGGCAAGATCAGCAGGCCATTTACAACTTACAAAAAAATCAATCAACATCGAAGTATACAGTGTACTTTAGGCATTTGATTTACATCTTTTCAACTATTAAAAATAAAAAAGCCTAATAGTACAGCACTAATTTAAACCTTCAACCTTATGCTATTTGGTGCCATATAGATTCTATGAAATTTTAATAGGGAAATTTTTGTTAATTGAATAATTTAACCAAAACATGTAGAAACGATCTTCCTTTCTTACTCAGAATGATAACTTACAATATCAAGAAAGAAATACTGAGAGGTGCTTCAATAAAAGCTTCATATAGGAATACGCAAATAAACTATCCAGTGAATCAAGATACACATTGATGATCGTATCCATGTAATTTTGCACTACCAACAATTATAATCTCTTTCATTATTCTAAGTAGTTGCTCTATTATGCGTGTTGAAGACTTTGTTGTCCTTTACTCTTGGACTCGAGAATTCCTCTATGACTTAAGTGGACACAATAAAAGACTTTTCTATTATTTTATTAACAGATTTATGTATCGGTATCCATTTGCCCCATGGTTTTGGGAAACAAAGATTGGTTGTATCGACCTAAAATTCCAATGTCATAATGTGAAATAGCAATAACTGACAGCTATGCGAAGAAAAAACACAAACCTCCTGGAACTTCTTCCGTAAATCAGCATCCTGAGTAGCAACAAAAAAGTGCTCAGTGTTGATTTCTCCAATAACTTCCGTTATGCAAGCCACAGCACTCTTCCTCCTCTCATGGTCACATCTAAGAATGATTTTCATCATTTACAAGACTAGAAATTAGAATCATGAACAGAAAAGACCAAATAATTGTAAGAGTAGGTTTTAGTCACCCATACAGATTCTGCTTAACAAAATTGAGGAAGGAAAAGGGCTGACCTTGCAATCATGAGTTTCCTAGCTGCCTTAAGAGATTCAGAATAGGAGTCACCAAGGCTATTTAATTCTGCAAGAACACATCTAAAACCCAAAAAATAAATAAATAAAAAGTGAAAAAAAAAATGGGTAAAGAAAGTTTACTCCAAGAAGAAGGGGGGGTGATTTTCTCGCAAACTAGAAAGGGGCAGATCCTGTAATTGAACATTCACAGAAGTATAACAAAAGAAAACTGGCTAACCTGGTGGTAAAGATTTTGACTTCAGCACTCAGTATATTTGAGAGGGCGGTATCAGCTGGAGTGATACGATTGACAAGAAGGTGATGTACAAAAGTTCCATCGCATAGAACCTTGAAGGGCTCTCGGAAGCCAAAGCAAGCTGTGTAAAATCTGACACTCTTGCGATGGCGCTTCTGCTTTTTCAACCTCATCTAAAAAAAATATAGGAAAAAGAACTAATCAATAATTTATGCTTTTATAAATATCTAGTAGTCATAACAATTTTGCAATAAATACCAAAAAAAAAAAAACAAAAAGAAGAAGGTAAAACAAATGCAGAACCTGAATACTAGGAAGCCTGGATATGGGTACAAACAACACTGATACGGCGATATGGCAAATCTCAATTTAAAAAAAAAGTATGGGTACAGCGGGAAAGAGCAGTAAAAATTAAGTAATGTTTTTTTATATAAAAATATAATTATTTATCAAAAATAGAAACAGCCGTTTATGTGTGTGTAATCCATACATGTTCATGGCCATTTTCCTAAGATCAGAAAGATGAGAATAAATAAAAAAATCAACACAAACAGACAATCAAAAACACAAATATGTATATATATTAATCTTCACCCAAGTTAAAAATTATTCAAAACCTAGTTCAAATTCGAGATTGAATAGTAGGAGAAGAAAAGTCCTAACCCTATACTGAATAGGAAAAAGGTAGGAGAAGAAAAGCCCTAACCCTATAATTTGAAAGACCAAAAAAATATGTACTAGATGTATGAGAGTCATTGGAATTGCCTTCTTTCTGATCACTTATAACAACCCTCACCCTATCCAGACACAATACTGTCCGTTTTTGGCTCCCCCGGACCAGAGACTTCTCAAGGGGTCACCCATCCCGGTACTACTCCAGGCTTAACTACTGAGTTCTGGTAGGTTTACGGCCATCACAACTTTTAAACGCGTTGTGTCAAAGAAGGGTGTTAAACCTTACATATAGCACGTCACCTTCCCCAAGCGATGTGGGATAATGACACCCTTGTAACCTGCCAGTGTGGTAACTCGTCCAGTATCTCCCACCAGCCCACATCACACCCACCCACAGAGGCCGTCAAAATACCCCCCGTGGGGGCCCAACGTCCTCGTTGGCCACACTTCCGACTAGGCTCCGGCTCTGATACCATTTGCAACAACCCTCACACTATCCAGACACAATACTGTCCGCTTTTGACTCCCCCAGACCAAAAACTTCCCAAGGAGTCACCCATCCTAGTACTACTCCAGGTTAAGCAACTTAACTACGAAGTTCTGGTAGGTTCACGGCCATCACGACTTTAAAACACGTGTCATAGAAGGGTGTTGAACCTTACATATAGCATGTCACCTTCCCTTAGCGATGTAGGATTATGATACCCTGTAACCTGCCAGTGTGGTAGCTCATCTCACACCCGCCGGCATCACACCTGCCCACAGAGGTCGTCAGGGAACTCGCTCCTCTTTCTTCTTCTTCTTCTTCTTCTTCTTCTTCTTCTTCTTCTTCTCTCTCTCTCTCTCTCTCTCTCTTCTGCAATATCACAACAATCGATTTGGGCTTTTTAAACCCTTTTGTTTTATTACAATCTGACCCCCACTTCTTTACCTATAAACTTTCTACTATTAGAATCTTCCCCGCTTTTTAGAACAAAAAATTACAAATTTACCTAGACGTATCCGAAAAGTGTCCATACGGATCCTAAATGTATCCCCGCATATGCGTATCCTAGATGTATCTGATATTAAAATAAATATTTATTAAAAAAAAATTGAATACTTCACAAGAGTATCGGACACGTGTCCAGGCATATCCTTAATGGACACGTGTCCAATATGGCCACAGGCCCTTGGGAAAGTATCCATGCTTCCTTGCCTGACCTAAAGGCTTCATTGTGTTTGAATATCAATACAAAAAGAATAATTCTGAAAATTTGAGAAGTAAACTCGACTGTCAATTGAATTTTTCATGACAATTGAAAAAAGGAGTCTTTCTCTTCTCTTCCCCAGCAGTAACCAAGATCCCTAATTCATTCACTTCTGTCCGTCTAAAAAAAATAGACAACTACCTTGTTCGGTTACAAGGTTATGTAACCTTATCTAATTTCCTATTCTAGTGCAATGCCATCCTTATCAAATTAAATTAAATTATAGATATATGGGAAAGGCTAAGGGGGCATTTAGTAACGATTTTGCTTCGTGCCATTGCTTTCTCCAGAAAACAGAATCAGTGTTTTTGCTTTTTGAGTGGAAGCAGAAAATAAAATTATCATATATTAATAAGAAAATGCTCAAATACTGGATTCACTATATCACATGTCAAATTAATGTTCATGGAATAGAAAATCATAACAAGAAATCATTCTTTTCACCTTATCACAAGAGATCTTCAAAAGAAGCTTAACTGATCTTGCCAAAATGCTGGGGAAGTGCAAAGATAAAAAAGAGATGTTCATTCAGAAAGGAACTATATATAAAACAATCCTACCATTTACCTAATAAGATTTTTAATCTGATGATTCTAATCGATTCTTAAACTGCAAGTTGAAAGCTTGCATACAACTTAAGAGGTATCTGAACACACACAGACTACTAAAGCTAATATCATAAAGTGAAAATACAAGTTTATTGGCCGAGCAAAGCAGGATTTTCCATGTACCTAATGCATTGTTCGGTAGGACAGATGGATGAGGGAGAGAGGAAGGATGGAACAAGTCTCTGTTGTTTGGTAAGAGGGAGAGCTGTAGGGAAGGGGAGGATTGAGGAATGAGCCATCCCTTCCCTCTTGACCCACTATTTTGCTTCCATCCATAAGTAGGAGGAAGAGGAGAGAGAAAAATAAAAAATAAAAAATTAGATAAATTTGAAAAGTCGTCATTACCCTTGTTTTAATTTTAATGTACTAATTTATATATTTAATGGTATATTAGTGAAATAATAATAATAGCATCTATTTATTTCCCTTCCATCCAACCAAACAAAAGGACCGATCAGCATCATCCCTTCCCTAGATATGTCTCATCCATCCATCCATTTCCCTCTCCATTTACATCACTTCAACCAAACAGAGCATAAAAGCAAATGGCACATTTCGGTACCAAACTTTTACTCAACAATACATTTTACTCTTCTAACTAACTTTGCAGTTCACGAATTCAACAGAAAACAAAATATTAAGGGAAAAATTCCTTTATAAAAAGTGAGAAAAAAATAAATTAATTAAAACCCTTGTATATCATCCGCTAAAGTAACAACTCCGAACAAGTTATAAAAAAAAAAAAAATGTAATAATTTGGTATGCAACTATGCATATTCTTAGTACATATGATCTACAATACAGCTAACTACATAAGAGGCTTAAAATTTAAGCATAAAACTATAGTAATCAGACAAATCAAATTCATATGCAACCTGGCAACAGCACGCTCCACTATCTATTATCTCTTTCTCCAATTACAATTACAATTTTCTTTAATTAAGAAACATATTTGATACTGAGAGAAAAGAAGATTGGAATCCAAAGCTCTTTTCCAACAATAATTAGTACATCGAGTTCAGATTTGAGAGTGAGCGAAGAAAATAAGAGATATAGAGAGAGAAACATATATGAGAAGAGAGAGTGAGAGAACGCTTACCCGAGTTGAGTTGTCGGCTGTCGCCGAAATTCGTCGCCGGTCGTTACAGGGTTGACGATGATGAGAGAGACGAGGGAGGGTTTTGGATGAGAGAGGGAAGAACAATACCGTTTATGCCCTGCGTTTTCGAAAGATTCCTGTCGAACCGGCTCCTATTACAATTTTTGAGTGCGGTGAGACAAAAATAGAAGAAAATGAAAGAAATCAATTTTTTTTTTTTTTTTTTTAAAATATGAATCTGTATATATATATATATGCTTTATTTATTAAGTTACTATTATATCCATGTTTCTATCCGTTGTTTTCTCGCACTCTTTTTCCCTATGTAAGGGAAAAATAAATAATTTTCTTTCCTTCTCTAATCATATTAAAGGTCATAGAAAAAAAAAAATATATATATATATATATATACATTGTGAGAAATCGTAAGAAAAGAAAAGAAAAAAAGAAAAAGAAAAAGGAATAGATAGTATAAATGTGTTTATATTAATTGATTAGGCAGAGAAGAACTTGTTCTAGTTTTGAAGGTAAGTAAAGGTGTATATATTGTTGTGCGTATTGACATCTTGTATCCTTACCGATTGGAAAAAAAAATCTTCTCCATTCGCTTCTCAATCAAATCGGTCCAGTCATGGGCCCCGCGGCTGATGTGGCAAGGCAGGTAAAATAATGTTTCATTGTAGTTTAGCTTATACTGGTTCTATACATCATTTGTGTAGCTTGAGACGATCTGTACCCTTTATGTATAAATGATACGAAGTACTGTATTTCATTTTCAACTTAAAATTCCCCCAAAAATCAAAATTCAGATTGCCCCCAAAACTGATACATATATATACAGATATATGTGTTTGTTGTATGCCTGCTCTGCAAATGCTCCACAACTCTAAAAAGGAAAACCAAGCAAGAAGGCAACCAATACCTTAGACACATAAAGGGAAAGATTTCTAAAGAGAAGGTCCCTGTTTAGACACACAAAGATTTCTGAAGAGAAGGTCCCTATTCAGAAGCTCCGTTTGACAAAATCACCATACATTCCGGCGACAAGCTGCAGTTCCGATCAGGGCTTCCGATAGTTTGCTGAAGCTCAGATCATCCATTCCGGTAGAAAGCTGAAGCTCCGATCAACCAGTCCGGCGAGAAGCTGAAGCTCTGATCATTATAAATATTAGGTTGTTATTTTAAATTTCTTGTAACTTTATTCATAATGATATATCTAATCCGGTGGTGATTATTAATAATCCAAAAATCTAAAGGCTGGGTTATTAGTTCTGATGAGCATGAATTCATCTTATTTTCAGGCACCCCGAGAATTAGGAAGTTTGTTCTTGTGCGTATTTTATGTTCCTATTTATCTGTTTTAACCTTGTTCTCTATTTCTGAATGAACCCTATTAGTCATCACTCAACAAAGAATGTATATGCATATACCAGATTTTGAA
>JAOTQH010000031.1:4544444-4565195 GCA_025631255.1 Cornus kousa
GAATTTTAAGTGCTGATCATAATTTTTTTTTTTTTTTTTTTTAATACTTATGCAAATTTAAGTGTTCAATTATCAAAATTGTTTTATAAAAAATTCAGTTAAAAAAATCAATGAACAAAAACACAAATATGTTTGAATTTTAAGTGCTGAACACAATATTTTTTTTTAATACTTATGTGAATCTAAGTGTTCAATTATCAAAATTGTTTTATAAAAAATTCAGTTAAAAAAAATCAATGAATAAAAACACAAATATGTTTGAAATTTAAGTGCTGATCATAATTTTTTTTTTTTTAAATACTTATGTGAATTTAAGTGTTCAATTATAAATAAATCCCTCTCACTTCAAATTTTACTTGACACTTATTTTTATTCATATGGTAAGTGATTGACATATATTCATATTTGCTTAATATAAATGCATTTAATTTAGTAAAAAATCTTAGTAAATAACTACAGTTACCTAATACGTGTGAAGCATAACATGTGTGGGTCAAAGCTTAAAGACTAGTAATGTCCTCCAGACAGGGACACGTCGTCGTACTGTTTGGCTAGGAAGAAAAAGAACCCGAGGCCAAAGACTTCGAAGAAACACAAAGGAAAGCACAAAGAGAGAGACAATCCTCCAAATCCACATCTCAGGAATAGAAAACAAGCAATAGGATCAGAGCACACGGATCGATGACGTGGCAAAAAGAAAATTTGAAATCCCGCCCAAACCCGGACTTGAATCGATTCGTCAATTCAAGTTTTATATCCCCCAAAGCCCCTACTTATCTCCCTCTTCCACACACACCCTCTCCCTCACACCACACACAAACATTTTACACTTTCTCTCTCTATCTCTATAACCCTAGAAGGTACGTGTTCTAGCCCCAAGCGGCGCTAACTCGGACTGAGTCCGCACCGATTCTCACCGTTTCCGACCGATTCTCACCGGTTTTCGTCGTTTTTCCTGCAGGATTCGCCATGAAAGGAGGCAGGTCCAAGGCTGAAACGAAAAAAACTGATAGCAAGTGAGTTTTTGTTTTCATTCGTTTTTGGTGGTCTGTTGGAGCTACGGTGTTACAGATCTGTGATGTATATATGTTTTCTATGTACGTGTGTGTATATCTAACGGCGTGCCAGTGGGAATCGACGACGAAGGCTGATTGCGCTTCGTGTTTTTCTGGACTTGTTGTTAGGTTGTCGGTGAAGAAGAGAGGAGCACCGAGCGAAAAGGCCAGCAAGAAGCCGGTCAAGAAAGGGAAGGCCGCGAAGGATCCCAACAAGCCCAAGAGGCCTGCGAGTGCCTTCTTCGTTTTCATGTACGTATCAGTTTTTTTTTTTATATATATTTTCTGAGATCTGTGTTTCAATATTACATCATTACTGTTTCATTCAATCGATTCGTAGTTTATAATCGATTATTTGGCGTTTTCAAAATTTTTTTCTTTCATTTTTGGTGAATTTAGGGAGGAATTTAGGAAGACTTTCAAGGAGAAGCACCCTAACAACAAATCTGTCTCCGTTGTATGTATTTGATATCTCTTCAGATCTACAAATTTAATTCAATTTTGTTGACTTTTGTGTTTCGAATCAGTTTTTTTCTTCTTCTTCTTCTTCCCTTTTCCTTTTTATAATTATTGTTGTGATTATGCATTATTTTCTACGCTTAGGTTGGTAAAGCTGGTGGAGATAAATGGAAATCCATGTCGGAAGCTGTGAGTAAATTATCTGGAAAAATAGTTCTCATTTCTGGTTCAGATTTATTAGTTAGAGCTAAAGTTCACATTTTTATTCAATTATATTGTTATATATTTGTTTGGAATACAGGATAAAGCTCCATATGTAGCAAAGGCAGAAAAAAGGAAGACTGAATATAACAAGACCCTCCAGGCTTACAACAAGAAAATGGTATTGTTTTTTTTATTGTATTTGTTCTTCTTTTTGATCTCTAGTTTTTTTTTTCGGTTCTGAATTATTCAATTTCTTCTAATAAGAAGTAATATAGTCCAGAAACCTACAATAACCCATTGTTTAGAACAATGATTCAGAGGCTTACACTAAAAAAAAAACTTCGCTCTATTCATGTTAGTTTTATGGGTTAATCATATTATTAGCAGTAGTATCTTTTTGCTTGCTCTGAATTATTTATTTTCTTAAACAAAAGTACATATAGCAATGGACTTTCAATAAGCTATTGTTCAAAACAAATAACTCAGAATATTCCAAGAAAAAAGGTATACTTTTTAGTTTATGGGTTAATCATAATATATGGAGTTCATTTGTTTGCTCTGAATTATTATTATTTTTTTCTTTAGGTAAAAAGTATTATAGAAGTAATATAGTCCATAGGCATACATTGGACTTGCAACAAGCTAAAAGAATACTATACATTTTATTTTTATGGGTTGTTTATCCTCGGTAGCGTTCTGTTTCTGAAATATCAGTTAATGTCTGTCTATATAATAGGCTGAGGGAGCAAATGCAGCTGATGATGAGGAAGAGTCCGACAAGTCGAGGTCCGAGGTGAACGATGAGGATGACGAAGATGAGAGTGGAGAGGTGTGGATAATTGCAAAAATTGATGGCTTTAAAAGCCCTAATTTGTTTGATTAATGGTTTTTTGTTTTTGTTTTTTTGCAGGAAGAAGATGATGATGAGTAAATTGCTTGTAGATTTTGGGAGCAAGTTGTGTAGGATAAGGGATTTCCAGAATATGTTGACCCAGTCATTCTCCTTTATTAGTTTATCTTGATGATAGTTGTTTTTTTATTTTTCTTTTTTAGGGGCTAAAAAGAAATTAGTTTCTGAGTTTCATGAAACTCATCAATATGGCTATGTATTTCCATGTTGTTCTTAAACTTCAATGATTAATCTAGTGTTTATTTTCTGTTGAATATTATGTGGGTTGTTCCCATTCAATGTCTCAATTCCTCTATTGGTGACTTATGAAAATATCTATATTTGCTTTTGATAAATATCTTGTATCCTGTTCTTGGTCAAAAGATAGATCAAAGAATCTCTCCCAACTTGTGGTCTTGCTTTGCACTGTCATATCTAACAATTATTAAAATCCTCCTGCTATGCACTGGCACATCTAACAATTAGGCATGTGTGTATAGAATTAAAATCCTCTCCAATAATGATTTCACATAGTATACCATGTGGTTGGTGAAAATCATCACTTTCAATCATAAATTGTCTTACCTTATTTGGGTCCATCCCAATGAGCATGGTTCTTTGTGTGGTTTTTTTCAATTAAATTTTGGTGCTAATTATTTGCATACAGTTGAATCATTGTAGCTGTGGTCCAAAGAAATCATTGGTAATCATCTTGTAACAATTCTTTCATTCTCTATCTGGATTAATTTGATACCAGTCTGGGTCAAATAGTTGAAGCAAGAATCTACCAAGTTGTCTGGTAGTGAAATTCACATTTGGAATTTTGGATACAGTTGACATTAGAAGAAAGTCAAGAATCAAATTGTGCAGATTTGTGTTTTGCTCTGTGAATCTCTTCTGCCTTTGTTTGAGGCTGGCAGTAGGTCCTTGTAGAGGAATAGATATTGGGTGCCTGGCTCTGAGGCTCATCACAGCCGTAAATGTTTTGTATGTCCGGACACATTGTGTATTAAACTCGAATAAGCACAATGCACTAGGTGCACCCAATACCTTCTCCTTGTAGAGAGAGTGGGAGTTATTTGTTTTGATTTAATTAGTTAATTATTTATTTGTAAAACCAGATTGTTGAGATTGATGAAACAAACTGTACGAGTAACCAAGAGTTGAGAGGATAAGAAGTCTCTAGGTATGTTAAGGTGGTTATATTATTAGTTAACCTAAACGAAACAAATGTTTTTTTTTTCTTTGTTCAAGATTTGCTTCATGTGTGAAATATGATAGCATGAGCCATCAATTTTTAATTTTAATATGTAGTTTCAAATGACCAAACGAATTTTAAAACGAAAAACTTGAACAACAACTAACTCGGTGAAAATCATGTTTATTTGAGAACCCTACTACAACCAGAGGCATAAAGCAAATTTTCATACACCCAAAGGAATGTAAACCAACTAGTTATAAAATAAAATTAAAATAAAATAAAGAAATAGTTATACTTTACAAATCTATATATATATTTTTTTGATAAGTATACTTTACAAATCTATGAAAGACCAAATCTGCAAAGACACGGCTGCACACACACTTTGCTTCCCAATCTTCAAGAAAATGAATGATGATGCAAAAGAATTAACAGAAAAACACACAACCACACACACACACACAAAAACTCCAAAATTTATATGCATGCATTCAGTAGAGATCATGGCATTCTTCTATTATCATGTTCGGCAGATCTCAGCACCTCCTTAGCCATAGAAGAAAATGACCGAGCTGTGTCCTGCATCTCCGTAGTTTTGAGACTGATGCCCTGCCCACACCCAATCAAGCAAAGCCTCATGTATATATTACAATGCTACCAGAAAGAATATAAGTATAACAACAACAGGTCAATTTGCACATCATTTCCAACCATATACATATTGCTAAGGCATATTCCTCCTCATGTGGCATGCTGCCCAAAGGTGACCGGCATCTAGAACAGCGATGAGAAGACAGTTTATCCATAAAGCATCCCTCAACTTTCTTAGGAATTTATCCTTTGTAAGACGAAGCTTCTATGGATTTGCCCAGTTTAGTAAAATTCCGGGATTTTATTATAGATGTTATCAGGGGGATTCAATTTTGTATGGTACATAAGAAAATCATCTACAAGAGTATATTCTTCACACTGGATTTACCCTTGGTGGGAAAAGAAAGATTAAGAAAATTTTATCCGACGATGTGAACAAATTGAACATTTTCATTCTTGGATAATTATAATTTGCACAGAAAATCTGTAAATGAGAACTTTTTAGGATACCTGTAACTTCTTCAAATTTTCATTCAGCTTGCTTTGTGCCATTTTTGCAACACTTGATTCCTGCACCCAAAGGAAATGTATAAATTTCATTTTTCCCCCCCTTTCATTATAAGGTCACTCTATCTTGCAGAATAATATACATGTGGAAAGCTTGTAAACTAATATAAACGGCACAAGATGCTGCAAAGTTTATAAGGATTCCAATCTTTCTTTTGGCACTGACAGATCCACAAGCACTTTGCTTTAGCAATCCTAGTAAAATTTGATTATGTATATGCATATAATCAAAATTGCAGCTATTATAGCAAACTAATTTTTCCTACAACTAATAGACTCAGAATCATAGTTCAATTTTGTGTTTCTTATAATATTACGAAAATGCAAAGGCGGTATGATTCATGACTTGACATAGTCATTACAACAATAAATGATAGCTGAATTTTCAACAGAAGTGACAAATTACTAAAGGCTGTAGCCTAGTGCTTATCCTAATCAGCATGTTGAAGTTACATGAGAAGAAAGAGTGGCGCGAAACTCAACGTCAAGATTAGCATTTATTCAGGTTTAAATGTATGGATCGGTCCCAGAATCAACCAACTCAACAATAATAAGTTAATTAAAGGGTGCAGTTCTTGTCGAGTTAAATCATAGTCTTCTGAACAGTACATGACCCTACAGTGCCCGGCATAGCCCAGCAAATGATGTTATAGCAGCTAAATAAATGATTTATGTGGAAGCATACTCACCCCCGACATAGTAAATCCATATTTCTTCTTAATTTGATCAACTGCACCAGCCTTTTCATCTTGTAAATCTTCCTTTGGTGAAGCTTTCTCATTTTTGACCTTAACTTGTTTCCACTTACCTGTAAAATTATAATTTCATCAGGCTCATGCATCTAAACATAGGAAAGTATACAATCTAGACAACACATAACACTAAAAAAATTATTGAACAAACAGAACTTCAAAAAATGCTTGGTCAGAAAATAGGGACAAATAGAAATACAAAATCTACCATTGATGGTCATGGTAACACAATTTTCACCTTTTCAAGACTCAGCACCAGACAAATGTTCCACTAAACGACTTTCCCAAATTTGGAATGTTGAAAAAGCCAACTGCAGTTAGCTTGTGCTTTTTATTCTCGAGGCAATTGGGCAGTGGTGAAAAACAAGTACTGCTTATTCTGGCCAAGAACGACCATGCTATACATTTGCATCATTGGCACCTAGAATGACTATGAACACTTTGGGCTTGCCAAAAATAGGTCGTGACATTGGTTTTGAAACACTTGTCTGCACTACCTTCTGCATAAGGACAATCTAGTTAAAGGTCGAACCATATGAGACATAATGTTGACACACAAGTTCGATGACCATCACGGTCATGCCGTATGATTTTGACATTTCCCATGTATCTCCTTGGACCTTGGCCCAGCAAAGCAGAGTGGCGCTTAGTATTGCTTTTATGTCCGGCTGCATGGAATTGGAAAAAATTTTGGTTCAATTTTCTTAGTTGTTTTTCTCCAATTCCAATTCCAAAGCTCCGATTCCATGCAACCGAACACATCCTCAGGGTAAAGACAACTGTTCATTCTCCAAAGTAACAATTGAAATATTCATGCTCTCCAATTAGTTTCTGAAAGGAACCTTGACCTTAGTTATATATACGCAAGCACGAACACAACTATGTAGAGGATAGGATCCAACTGCAGAGAGTCCCCAAAACCCCATATACATTGTAAAAACATGTTAACAAATTTGGAAAGTATCTGGTAAATATCAAGACAGAAAATAGGTCTGTGCATGCAATGTCTGCTTATCAATTGATCAGAGAGATCTTTATTGAATGTAATTGATAATTAGTGCCTATTAAAAACATCTATGCTTATAGTTTATATCTCTCTCTCTCATAATTTTTTTTAATGTCCATACAGAAAAAAATCAGTAACGTGCAAATTTAAAATTTTTAGTCTACAAGAGAGAATTCATGTTTTGAGAAGGAGATGAACATGGTGAAATAGGAAAACAAATATAGCTTGGAAAAACTGGGAAAGAAAGGAAAATGCTCTACAAATCTATAGAAAGGAATTTAATCAATAACAGTTTCAAGAATGAAAAGTTCTACCTACAGCAGTAACAAATTTATATTAGAATGAGCAAAACAGGAGTCACGAAAAAAGTGACAGTAAATTTGGAAGTTAATAAATAAAGTTCCACGAGATGCCGTCATGCCAATAAAGGAATCTATCAGCTTGTACTGACCTTTTAATGACTGGAATTTGCTAGTCAATTTCTGTTTGTTTAGTGCTGCCATCATGGGATGTCCTTTCGGTTTTTCTCCTGGATCTTCAAGGTCGATATCATCTTCGCAAATAAAAATGAAAAAAGTTAATGTGGTTGGCTCTCTAGGCAATTCAGTCGACATAAGCTTTTAGAGGAAGAAGAAAGAGTGTCTTAGTGAGATGAAAAAGAAAAATGAGGTGGGAAATCTAACAAATATTCATGAATTAAGCTTCTTAACCATCCAAGAGTTTGTCTGCTACACAAAAAGACTTGAAACAATAAGGTACAAACAAAAAACCACAAACGCAAAAACATAAAAACACACACATTTTCTTTGCAGAATTTACTCTTGGATCACTGGGTCCTTCATTTGAAACAAAAGAATAACTTTCTTTTGGGCTAATGGAAAAAAGGTATTTATAAAAAGCAGAAAACATGATTGCAGAGGAAATGAGCCCAAGCTTCCCATGTCTGACCCTGCATCATCTTAAACTCTTTTAAATTTTATTTTATTGTATTTTGTTATATTATTATTATTATTATTTTAATATAATGTATCAAGTGTAGAAAGAAGATATTATTATTATTATTTTAATATAATGTATCAAGTGTAGAAAGAAGATACCTATATCCAATTCAATGTCATCTTCATCTGTGGCAAGCTTTTCTCTGTCTTCAGCATTTGAGTGAAAATTAGCAACTGAAAAGATCGTTGACAATTCTTCATTGCTTGGTCTTGTAACTTCAGCTTCTACGTTAGGCGTAAGGTTTACATTGCTTCCCTTCATATCCTTGATGATAGAACTAAATATACCCTATAGCCCCAAATGTCATTAAAATTGTTTAGTGCCACATGTACCAATTCCGGGATAAAGTTCAGACAATTTTCAGCACATGATCTACCTTTTTCTTTTCTTTATTGATGACGGGTGCAGAAACAAGCCCTTGCTGTGTGGCCATCAGATTTTCCTTGTAAACTTGACAGAAAGAATCCAGACGCCTAGAATCGAAAGAAATTAACAGTGCACATCATGAATCACCATGCTAGTGGTGGTTATAGATTTTCATCATTTTTTTGTCCCACAGTTTTAAAAAAGTATAGCTCCACCAACAAGCTGAAATTGTTTTATATTGTTTTATGCATAAAATGATAAGCACCCAGAAACCACACAATCAATATAGAGAATAAGAGAGCACTTCCAAAATGTTGCACTTGCACCACGTAGAACACGAGGCTATGTACCTATAATAGTGAGAATGATCATGAAGCTGAGAATGGGACTTCTCTAAGTTAAGATCAGCTACCTGGACAACTAATAATAAATGATCATTGTTTACTCCAGGTATAATTGATCTTAGGTTGGGACAAAATTCCTATACTAAATTTTTTCTTATCCCCACATATATGTATGTTTAGGATTTTAGGGGGTGCTGTTACTTGGATGAGTTCTGAATGCTGGTTAGCAAAAGAATCCATTTAATTTGGAAATCATTGTTAGGGAGGTTATTCATAAAAAAATCAGTGAGATTATTGAAGATGGTGAACAGCCCCCCTCCTCCCCAATCCCCAAAAAGATCGCAACAATATTGATTAGAAATTGATAACAAGGAACGAAAAATCGACATTCATAACAAAAAATTGAAAAGGAAACTTCATCTGTTTCAGCCAATGTGCATACCTAAATAGTTGCTTTTCAAGCAAAACTGATACCATAAAGATCTCCTGATCACCATTTACCTGTATTGGGAGGGAACAACAGTTGATGTAAAATTTCCAAATACTGTGTCGAAAGAAGAAATATACTTTTATTAACATAGCTAGGCTGTAATACCATAATAAGTTCTCCATCCCTTGAAGAGCACACTGAAATTTCAGAAATTGAATTCGGTTTTGGAGTTGAAAATGTGAGACCTCCAATTGCAATTTCCTTCAAAAGAGACAATTCTGGTAGGGACCTAAAATTGCAAAAACTAGTGTCAGGTGTATATGCACTTCTGCGATACACTACCAACAAAACAGAAATTTAGAAAGTTCAGGTCTCACTATCCACTTTAAATCCCTTTAAATCTAGCTCATGAAATTATTTTTGAGTATATGTTGACATTATTGATGGTTCACCATGAAATGAAAATGTTGCATCATTTTATGCTGCACTGATGCATTATATGGAGATGATGGTATTCTGATACATTGGAGAAAAAAAAAGAAAAAAATGCAACAGGGTATGATACGAGTGATCATGAGAAGATATTGCCTGGTGAGCATTTTCCTCTCCAAATGAAATATGAAGAATTACGCTTGTATCTAGGACAGAAAAAAATTGGATGACCCTTCAATCTTCTGGATAATATAGTTTCTCAGTTATTAAAATTAAAGTAGTAAATTCAGAAAATAAATAGAAAAGGGTTGTCACCTTATTTGAATTTTTCCACTAGAGAAAAAAAGTATAAGGCCAATATCAGAAGGAGAATAAAATGTTGATGCCCAGCAACAAGAAGAATGGAACTTCTTTTTGTACAGCACCTTCTTCACACCCTGAAAAAAAAAGGGAAAAAAATATAGTAAGTGTTGGCTATAGCAGTTCTTCATATGACATGTGCCTACATAAGTATAGAATTATTACCTCAACTGCATGCACTAAGGAATAGATGTAAGCAGCTTTCTCGGAACATAACAATATCGATGACTGCTTGCATTCATCCAAAGAGTTCCCCTTGCTCGAGTCTAGACCATCCAATTTATTAGACCCTCTGCCTGATTCATCCTGTCCATCTGTACAACATTAAAAGATGGTTTTCTCATTTGATAATGATGTTGGCCTATGTATCTTTCCCAAGAGATTATGATTTGAAGTTATCCATGTGCATGATTTTTTTCATCAGATATACCTAGTGTAGCAAGGGACAATTCAAAACGCTGAAAAATGACTGTCTTACCCAAAATCTGCATGAATAAAGCTCTTGAAGGTTTCTTTGGATGGACCATGCTAGAGCTAAGAGTGTTTCCTGTATCTATCTCAAGAGCCAAAACTGATGAATCCTTTGTTGCCACCACCAATACATTCTTCTCAAAACCATGGAAACTGCAGGTTTCAAACTTCAGAGAGATGACACCTGTACACAATTCACTTGCAATATGTTTCTGATATAATAGAGAGGGCCCTTCGATATCAATTAATGAAACCTGTAAGCAAAAAGAGTTGACATATATGAGGTATGTTTTAGGATTTCATATGCCAAAATCCTGATTAGCAATGGTAACATTTATCTTTATCTTTAAGTGAATGAATTTCTAATTAAGAAACATCCATTTAGTCTGATAGGCTGGCAACTTTTAACTAACTGCAACTGTGCCCCTCCCAACATCTCCAAATATAAACAATAAAAACAATAACTAACAGATAAGAAGTTATGCAATTTTATAAAGGAATTATTCACTTGGTTTCTCTTGCCGGTAGAATTAAAGAAACCATTATCATTTGTATCTGCTAATGAATTCATAGTTGTTAATTCTTACTGTGTTAAGTCGCTGTTGTTCTCAAGCATAGGGCTATCAATTTCACATGTATGATTCAGAAACTAACTGCTATGTTGCTCAAACTTAAACCCAACTTTCTACACATTTTTCACCAATGGTACCATTTGTTCCACTTATCATCATTTAAGTTTAAAAATATCAAGATTCCTCCAATATTTGATTAATTAACAATTGACTAAATGTGCTTAAGAATTCCCATCCATCTTTAAGTGGTTACTAAATCCAGGTTTCAACCTTTCAACCTTTCAAAATATCCAGGTTTGCCAAAGTTGAATGTCAAAGCAACCAAAACTAGTTGAGGACATCACATTAGAAAGTTTAAGGTATGAAGAACATAAAGAGAAAAAATATCTTACATATCCTTGATCACACCCAACAGCAAGTTGTGTTGAACTGCAGTTTAAGTTTATAGAAAGTACAGCTCCATTAACTTTCACAACTTTAACGCTATGGATGAAGTGATTGCTTCCTTTCCTTGAACTTCCTGGCAATAAAAATGTACATTGTCACAAAGAAATTGCAAGATGTGGTTGTTTTTGGAGTATTTTAATCCATTCTTCTACAAAAAAATTTGACTAAATAAATATTTCAGAATTTTTTTTTTTAATAAATGAACATTTCAGACAAAAAATTATAAATATGCTTCCACATCGTGGGTACACATAGCCCTAATTGTGATTCATTACTATGAAATAATAGCCACTACAATGGAATATCTCATATGTTTATTAAAGAAAAATAATATATTTTTGTATGTTGAATCATATTAGGCTGCTAATTTTGTGAAGCCCTCAATTATGTACTATAAAACTGATACAAGCACGTTACGACTAGTGTATGGGCTTATACAACATTTTCTCTTACATATACACACACAGAAAGAGAGAATTTTTCAGAGTTTCCTCATTTGAGATTCTTGAAACTTCTGATAAGAAACAATGACTACCAATCATTCTGATAGAAGCCATTCTTTAGCTAAGCCTCAATAATAATCACAAAAAGAATTAGGCATTGTACAATTATATCCCATCAGATCCCTCCAAGAACTAGTTACAGAAAATAACAAGAACTAGTCTATGTTGTAAGGAAACATTTAATTGAGAAATACATAATAAAATTATGTTATTAATACCTTGTAGGGATATAAAACTGCTCCCCGTGGTAAATGGCTCAGATTTAAATTTAAAAATCCGGACCTGCTAACAATTTGTCAGTAAACCACTGCACCATTTCCAGAATACAAAATCAAGTCAATATATTTCCATAGATTCATCAGCAGATACACTTTACCGTTCCGCTTTGATCTCCAGAAATGAGGAGCTTTGAGTTGTAATCAAAACATAATGCTGTCAGCGGCACACCACTTAAAGAAAAGTCATCGTCAGACTGCATGATGAGAAAATAAAAGAATAAGCATTTGAAATAAACTCAAAAAAGAGACAAAAAAGAAAAGAAAAAGAAAGGGAGGTGTTTCTCATCTTAGAATCTCACTTGTCCTTTATATTTTAATAACTTTTCATTTAGATGAATCCTGTTGTCTATTTAATTATCTTTTGAAATGAGAATTACGTTTACAGTACCAGTGGCATAAATTTAAAAAAGAAATACAGATTACAGAAAGTCCTATAGAAGGGACCCAAAAAAGGCCTCCCTCAAAAGAAGGATAAATAGACCTCTTGACGTTCTTCTTCATAAGCATGAACAGACATGCCCCAGTCAGTCAAAAAGATTTTGGTATTAATATGAAACTCCTATTTTTCAGTTATTATAGGGATCCTCTTCTGCTCTATGCTCTCAAGATCTCTAAACAATCATTTGTTTAGCAGTAAAAGAAAAAGAGTGCATCTGATTCTAACTCAAGTGGGATGCTTGAGTAGAGGTTACTTGGCCAAAGGATATTAAAAAGGAATAATGTTGGCAATAAGAGTGTAAAGATGGCATTAAGAAGTGACAGTTCTTTCATTTTGTTGAAATACAATCCCACTTGTAACCGAAATTAGGTGATGCAATTATGAGAAATTACCTGCTGAATTAATGATGCAACTGGAAGAAAAAATGGGGATGAAACATCCCAAAAGTTTATGGCTCCATTACTGTGTCCAGTTATGTACAGGTTCCTAATTTTCGAAAAACCACTGAAGTGTCCTGAATTCCATTGATTTCCATCCTTTTGCCTTGCCTCAAATGGAAAAAGAGATGGACTACTTTTAGCCATCGTAGTGCAGTCCTGCGTAACCAGAGAAACTGTAAAGCTCTAGAACAATTAATACTGAACATTTATAAATTTGAAGATAAAAATGCATTTAGTAATAAAACTTTGTTTACCTCATCGGCAGAGCATGAAAAAAATGGATTGTCTGCTATGAGTTTTGCTATTGTGATACTAAAATCAGCAAATGGCAGCTTTACCATGACATCTTTTGGGAGTGATGGTGGAGATCTAGATTGGGACTGTAATAAATATTTTTCAATTGAACAATCATCATAGGCATAAACATGACCTGATCTCCCAAGCAGAAGGAAATAATCTTGTTTATGCTTGCTTTGTTCACTGAAACTCGAAATGATCTCCATGTCAACACAAGGCTCAGGCGGATGAAGCCCCAACTTAATTGTGCGAGATTCAGTATGCTCATTCATTATAATTACCTGCCACGCCATGTTATAAACAAAAGACAATTTTTTGTTCAGAATGTAATTAAAAGCAATATGCATATTGAAAATATAGTCTTGAAAGGTTGTATTTAGAGTTGACAAAGTTGGTTTTAAAATAATCCCCCTGATTGGTTAAACATAACTATAAAAGAGAGTAATTAGGGGACAATTTAGAACAGAAAGCATGTTAATCTCAAGCAGGCAGTTGTGAAGAATTGAAGTTTGTTATGCAAAATCATATTTAGAAATAAGAACTCGGAAATCGAAAACTGCAATGTATATCACAAAGGAACAGATATATAGCAAGAACTTCAAATACCTGCAACAAGTTTGTAGATACACGGTCAGAGACGCCCCTTATATATAATCGACTTACTTTTCCATCACCATAAACCCACCTTAATGATCCTATAGGGGTTTTGTCCAATTTATATCCAAGATTCAGTTTAAAAATAGGAGCACTTTGAGTGGCGCACAACTCTTTATTGGAAGCTACTTCAGTCTTTGAATCTAAGGTAGAAGGAATGCTCCAAATGAAAATCTCTCCGTTGCTATATCCAACAACTACTTTACTTCCAAAAGGGCAAGCCCAACATGCAGCTGTTACTTTCTTTGTTTCATGACAAACTGATTGCATCATAGTTCCGCCAGTTGTGAAAATGGCTTTACTTTCTTGAATTGCCCATAATGTAATAAAACCATCTCTATAAATTATAAGAAGTCTGCATCAAAACAAAAATCAAGAGGAATGTAAGAATTCATAGGTCGTAATAATACAAGAAATGTTATTGCACAACACCAAGAGAGTTGTCTGGCAAATGAGAATAACAAGGGCAGCAAAAGGATGGTTCAGAAGAACCACTCCACATACCACCATTTCCCATCCAAGCCTCTGGTCATAAAATATTGTTATACCGAGTAACTTCTGATAATCGGGGCTTTTAGCCAAGAAACCATAAAACATCTTGTAGAACTGTAGGTCACCATATCAAAATATGTTGGAGTATGTGTTGCACTTCAGCATAGCCCAAGGCTTCCATCACCAATTTTTTCTTCTTCTTTTCTTTTTCCATTAGTTTTGAAACATTAAAACCAAAAAAGTCAAGAACAAATCAATATTGAGATAGACTAGTGATAGATAGACTACCTATCACTTTCAGCTGTTGGTTGAGGTAGTATACACATAGCAGCAGTCTCACCAGCAACTTCAGCTGTATTGCCTAAGTAAGGATGCCAACAAGTCAGATATGAACATGTGAAAAATCTATAATTCAATTAGAGAGATGCTTAGGAAGATGCATGGAAGAAGATAAGGACTGAAAAATACATGAACTCTCTGAAAACCAAATTAAGCACATTCTTTTAAGTCAAACGACTTATGTTTTGGAAAGCAAACTAGAGGTCAAATTTCTAAATTTTCAGCACTATTGCTCTATAGAGTTCAACTTATTGACTAGTGAGTGCAGCCATTTAAAAATGTAAAAAAATGGTTCCTAAATATTAGGTATAACGCCTTGTCAAATTATGACAAGTTGCATATTTTATCAAGTAGGTATTGAACGATTCTTCTAAATAATAAGGCATTAAGGCATAAGCAGAATTCAATTCAGTTTCATCATCAAAAACCATTTGATGTTCCAAGATAAACAATAATAAACACGTGTGAAAGAACTACGAGATGAATATTTCTCACCATGAGATGCTGCAAGAGGTATATTGTATTTCATTTCTACTAAATTGCACGTATCTTGATCAAGCTTCAGAACTGAAACATTACCAACAGAATCGCCAACATACCTGCCACGGAAGTATGCCAACCCTTACTAAATGCACAGGATTCATATAATTTATATACACACATTTTAAGTTAAGAAACACTTACATGAAGACACTATGTTGAAAGACTGTAAAACAGGTTATTTCTTCTTTAAATACATGCACATGAGACAACAACTTCCTCTCTATATCCCAAACCTACATTGCAATTACCTTTAGCAAATTATTCCAGAATAATGGAAAAAAACAACAACATATATAACAATTATATTATAATGTACAAATTTAATGAGTGTAACACATCAGCATCAAACTTAGGAATAAACAAAGCGAATGTCAAAAGCTTGAACTTCAGCTGTGAGTCTCTGGAATAACTTGCCTCAATGTGATTGTTAGCATTTACATTCAGAAGGAAGCCTTGGTTCTCAATAAACTGTAAGACAAAAAAAAAAAAAAAAAAAAAAAAAAAAAAAAAGGAAAAAAGAAAAAAAAATTGTATCAGTTTGTCAATAATGATACGATTCCAAACATAAAAAAAGGTTTAATATGGATGCTGATGAAAATGATCATTCTTATATCATATCATGTAGCATTCAACGTCTCTATAGTAGAAGGAAGGGGAGCTCTGGGAAACACTTACCTGTAAAAACTTGCTCGGCACTGTCTCAGTAGATTCCAGTAGAGCTTGAGTGTTATCTTTTCCGCATAATTTGATCCGACCATCTCTGAGAATATAAATATGTATCAGAATCAGCTACCATCCATTTGCTCAGAACATATATAATTCGACAAACAACTGCCAGATAAAAGAAAAGTAGAAAATAACATTTTGTCTAATAAAGACTTGAGTAATGCAACACTGTAGCCAACTTATTAGGCGAAGTCAAAGGCACCGTCTCAACTGAAACTAACGATTGTTAGAACCACCCACATGTAAAAATCATTGATGAAAATGTTTAAATCGGAAGAGAACACTAATATACAAACACATTATATTGTATTAAAATAAAATTTAATTAACAAAATATGACGGGGAATGAAATGTTGTTTCACTTAGAAGAGAGTACTGACATTTTACTACAATATTACACAGCAAAATTTAAAGACATCCATGACTTAAAAAATAGAAGAAGCAAAACTTAAGTACTTATTATTTGACTTATAATGGAAACAGAAACTTACTTGGTGGAAATTGCAAGAATCTTTTGAATCGAGTCATAAGCCAGCAAGATAGATCCTGATGGTATGCCATAATGGAAAACTAGACATGGATTTACATCATCAGATTTCAAGCCATTTGAATTCCCTCCTGGCTGTAACAAAAGCACCGAACAAAGTCAAAACAAAGTCAAGATAGTACATTCTTGCTGGAATTTCTTTATTTTTTATTATTAAAAAAAAAAAAAAACTAATATTTTATCAGCTATTGACAATTCTTTGCTGGATAGATATCATTGTGATCAATCACATATAATTTTTCCAGGAATGGGTATTAAGGTGATGAGAGTACATTGCCAGAGCTACAAAGACCCTTGAAGGATACAAAAGCTCTAACCACCCCCAAGAACATATACAGTAACTTAGTGAATATAATGAGCTAGAGAGAGAGAATGAAGAAGAGTGAAGAAAAACAAGATTGAAAGACAATAATGGATAATTTGTTACTAGTCCTATGTTTGATTGGGACACCGAATTGAAACTTCGAAATTAAAATTGGAGGAAATTTAGTTGAAGTTTTGAACTAGATTTCTATAATTTCAATTTCAAAGCCCCAATTTAGTACTCTTTTGAAATTTATATCTTTTGATTTAGAAGGCACATGAAAGTCCAGATCTTTATATCTTCACGAATGGTCCAATTTTGAGCCCCTGGTTGCTGACTGGGAAAAAAAAAATCAGTACATTTAAGCTTTGGAGTCCTTTATGTGTAATTTATGTACGGTACATATGATATTCAAAACCCGTAATTGCGGGAGCTTTGTGCACTAATCTAAAAACTAAACTATTCCTTATATATATATATATATATATATATATTCCTTCACAAGGAGATATCCAACACCTATTTCGAGTGAAACTAGTCCACCTCCGCACCCCACAAGTAATTACCGAGAATTTATCATGGAACTCTTAAAAATGAGAACAGTTAAAACCCTATTGAGACCAACCATTGGATAGATATACAGAGCAACTTAACAAATGTAATAGAGAAGACAAATTAACCTTTGATTAGTCTTTATCTGCTTTTTTTAATGCGGAATAAAGTAGCAAAAAGTTGTCTAAATAAAAAAACAGATCAGAATAATAACTGAAAACCGACCATATCCACTAGTGGGCCCGTTATAGTCTTATGTAACTGACAGGAGGGGGCATTGACTTGGCACAAAATTTCATGCCGTGTCTGTGTGAATTTGGGATTAAATACCACCGTCCATCACGTGGGTTTATCATCCACGAAAAAAGAAAAACAATAAAAAATAATACTAATAAAAATAAGGTTGAAAAATATTTTATTTTTCCTCAATTGCCAATTGTGAAGCCACGTGGCTTTAATTTTTATCAAAAAAAAAAAAAAAAATTTATTTAAGAGAAAAAATATAGATTGGTAAGAGAAAGAACAAAGCAGAACTTACGAAATACTTTAAAATGATTTTTTTTTAAAAATTAAATAAAAGGAATGAAAAAAGATAATTTATGTTACTAATCTCATTTATGTGGAATAAATACATGAGTAATGAGATGAATTTTTTAAAAGATGAGATGAAATCATGAAACTGTTTCTACTTTTTGTAGCCCCTTGGATGCTAATTAGATTGACAAGCTGATGTTAGAACCCTTGATGATAAAGAAAGGGATAATGACGTGTATCAAATCTTTATGTAGGTAAGAAATCTCTTAAAGGAGTCAAAAGAGACGAGTAAAGCACATACTATGTATTGACAATGACTAATTATTATTTTTTTCTTTCCAAATATCACATATAAAAAAATAATAATAATAATAATAAAATAGCGTTGTCACATATAAATCTAAAGCGGCAAAATTTAATTCCTACCGGTCAAATCAATACCCTTCCAGTAATCCTAATTACCAAAATCTTCTCATGTCTAATTTTGCTAACAATCAAGTATTAGTGTTAATTATAAATTAAATTTGTTGTCTGAATTGTAAATGTTTCTATATCAATTACAATTTTACTCTATTTTATTTACATTGGTTTACCAAACACATTTAAATTTGGTTAATCACTTAAACATATTCCCATTTAAGTACCAAATTAAGTTAATATCATATTGTCATGCAATTCTCTACAAATTATTTTATTATTATTATTTTTTTCCCTAATTGGTACTCAAACACACTTGTTTCTTCTGAGACTTGAACCCTGACCCCTCTTTAAAGAATAAAAGACTGATACCGTAATTATTTTCCACTTCCATCTCACCAACTTTTACCTAATACACTAAACTTTAGATGAGACAATACCACCAAAAAAAATCTGGTAATGTCCTATTAGCCAAACATAGGACATTAGAATACCATATGTGTCCATTGTCCACTGACTCCACTCAAAAGAATGATTTCATCTCCTCCTACCGAATTATCATCCATTTGTGCAATTTCAGTATCTTCGTAGCCAAACAGTGCCTAATTAAGCTAAGCAACTCATATATTAATCTTCTTCTTTTTTATTTATTTATTTTTATTGCATTAAAGAGAATCATATTCGAACTAATCAGGAATCAAGATCAATATTATTCAGTTTAAATGTATAAAATATTGAATCAGTAGTATAATGAAATATAATTCAATGCTAACTTTCAACTCTAGAAAATATTACTAATTCAGTAATATACGAAATGACACAAACCACTAAACATGGTTACATAATGACTAAAATAAAAAATAAAAAATAATGATTATATAAGAAACAGAGTGTATATATATATATATATATATATATAACTGCTTTTCACCAATTCGTAATCTAATCTTCTAAACAAATCAAAATTTTCAACTTTTCGAATCAATCAATCCGACGATTTGATAAATCAGAGATTGAATCAAAGCAAAGAGATCGAGAGAGGGATCATTTACTTACCTTCTTCAAAGAGGCCTTTTCGACGAGCTTTTTGACGAACATGTTTCCGAGATCTGTTCTCAGAGTGGATTAATTTGAAGCTATCAATGATTGGAAATGGCGACGACAACCACAACGACGAAGAAGAAGAAGAACGAGTCTGAGCGAACTGTACTTTGAGAAAATCGCCGGGAAGAGAATGGTTAGTGAGAGAGAGTTAAACGGTTGATTACAGTTTTTTGTATTGGACGAAGAGACAAATGAGCGGTTTTTTTTTTTATAATGGTGAGGGAAGACACTGTGGACGAGTACACGTGGCGATTAATTTGAATGATCCGAAATTTGGGGGATATATATACTCTTATATATGTATACGTATACGTGTATACAAACATATATAGAGATCTGATTTTGTTCCAACTGTCAAAAACGACAAAAGAAAATCCAGTAATGTAATAAAAACATATTATCTCAGTTGTTACACTGAGATAATACATCTTACAACAAACAGTCACGGTTTTATTTATTTATAATAATAATAATGGCGTAGATTATGTAAATTTTTTAACTGAGTGAGAGGGTACACAAGGTCGGTTTAGTGTAATCGCTCGAGCTTATTTATTTATTTAAAGTTTAAATTTTTGAATAGTGCTGTATATTCATTTATTTATACCTAATTATTTTTTCATCTGAATTTAATGTGAAACAAATAACTTTTGTAACATTATTTTTCACCCGAACTTGCAACGTCCTTGTTGCAGTCGGATCACCCTGTCTACCTGGGATGGCTCACCCGGATGCTTAACGTGACACGGTATTAAAGACCGTACTTGGCTCTGATACTAATTATAACGGGTGGGTGCTTTCTCATTTATCCAAAAACTCAAGTTGTTGGGTAATGCTGCATACTCACTCATTTATATCCAATCACTTTCCCATATGTCGGACAAATGACCTTACAACATGTAGGTAGTATGATCATAAAGAAGGGAGTGATTGTTTAAAAGATAAGCATTTAAAAAAATGGTCAAAATTTATATAAGATGAAGTAATTAAAAATTAAATATTATTAGAGACTTTTATAATCAGAAATAATGATAATAAAAAAAAGAATTTATGTGGTCGACTAAATAATAATAAAAAAAATAAAAATGATGATGTCACCATCAAATATTGTAATCTATTGATATTTTTACCTGTCAAAAGAGAAGGTCACGGTCTCCACAAATGGTTGCTTTAAAAGTTATTTAGAGTATAAAAATAATTATAACAAAAAGAAGAAGCTATGCTGCATTCTTTAGTCAAATTTTGCAGTATCATTTTATTAAAATTATTTAATTTTTTTTTTTTTCAAAATATGCTAAATTAAACAATATGTTTTTTCAAGTACCATGAAGTCCTCGTGATACCAAAGGGCCTTTGGCCTAATAGTATAACCTCCTCATTTTTAAAAAAGAAAGAAGGGTTTCGAACCCGAACGTAGGTAAAAAAATGTGTGTGTTAACT
>JAOTQH010000031.1:4565295-4577619 GCA_025631255.1 Cornus kousa
GGATGATAGTTCGTTGATCTTTTCACTTCGAATTTTGAGGAATTGTTCTCAACGGTACGTTCGAAAGTGGGTCTTCTTTATCATTGTGCAAGGTCAAGTTCAGAGGATTTGTTGCTTGGAATTTCACAAACTACTGCCGATTATATGGTTACAAGTTCTGGAATTTGAGCTGGGTAAGTTTTCAATTTAGTGATGAATTTAGTAGTATCTCAATTCTCAATATTTTGGGAGTGAATGTGTGTGAATTTGTGCTTCTTTGCTGAGATCTTTGTTCATATAGGTAATGGAATTTTGGGTTATGCTTGGTTGATTTGGATTTGCTTTCTATATGGTTTTTGGGTGTTTGTAATGGGGAATTGTTTGGTAATCAAATGACTTGTTTGAATTGGTCTTTCCTCTTCTGGTTGCTTTTTCCTAGAAAAGGGGAGTTAGTTTATGTGTGTGTGGTATTACAATTGATATGAAATGAGATGTTCATAGTGTCAATTGAGCAGAGAATTTGTTGATTTGTAGAGTTACTTTGTTCGTGATCGTAGCTACAATGCTTGGATGTCTTATATATGAAAATCATTCCTCAGATATATTACATGATTTTATGTTCATTTCTATTTTATGTTCTATAAGAGAAATGGTGGAGGGAATATCGGATACGGGAAATTCTTCCCCTACTTGTTTGTCCTTGTTATTTCAGCCACTTTGGCATTGGGATTGAAACTTGATTGTTGTGTAAAGTGGATTCAAATCTCTATATCTCTTACTGATCTCTGATGTAAGATAAGAAATGTATAGGCATCCTTTTTTTTTTTTTTTTTTTTTTTTTTTTTTTTTTTTTTTTTTTTTGTGTAAAAACATAAACAATATGGTGAAAAGAACTGAACAAGGAAGAGAAACTTTGTGGAGTTATAAAAAATCGTGCAAAATTTCACTAAAATCTGGTTTGTGGCTTTGCAGGTTGTGAAACAAGTTTTTGGCTCTAGCGTCGGGGATTGTACACAGTACCTTTCAAAGTTGCGTAAACATCCAATTCTGGGGTTTGTGGCTTTGCAGGGTGTGAAACAAGTTTTTGGCTCTAGGTAAATGCAGGACAAAGGACATGATAGCTTTTGTGTGGATTAGCTGGCTGCATGGGAGGCTTATTGCACCTTATCCACTTTAATCAGCGCAGCATGGCCAAGAAAGTTCTTGCACACAAGAGACATGTTGGTGGTAAGTGTTATCATTTGTTTTGTGTGCATCAGATAAATATGGTACGGTAGGAATTAGAACAGAACCAAGTTGCGTAAACATCCAATTACGGGACTTGAAAAATTCATTAATTCACTTCAATGAATTTATTAAATATTGATTTTACAATTTCTAGAAATCATAATAGGTAGATTGTTGGTGTTCATGGTGAACTGTAAAACTTATATTAAAATTGTAAATGGTAAAACAATAGCATTGTAATTTTTTGCCCAAGTGCTTTAGCAGTAGGTATAGGATGGCATCATCTTGAGTTTGACAATTTCCCTCCTACTAAGAGGATGGGAAGAAATGAGAAATGATGGTGATTGAGAACCATCAACTTAATTGTCCCCCCGGCCCGGCCCAATGGAATATATATAGCTAATTTGTTTATTTTTTTAAGTATGTATAATTTCTAAAATTATCTTAATTTTTTCTTTCTTTCTTTCTTTTACCCTTTAAATTCATTAAATTTCCTTTTAAAAAAAAAGTCAAATTTCCCTTTTTGAATCCTCCTCTAATTTTTTTTCCTTTCAAAATTTTCTCAAATTTTTTTTTTTTTTTCCTTTTTCTTCTTCCTTTTCTTTTTTATTCTTAAAATTCTTCTTTTTTCCTGTTATGTCAATGCTAGATGAATTTTTTTTTACGATATGGTCCCCCATTGAACCACAACTTCATCATTAAACATCACCTCTCCCTGAAAGTGACGAGAGAGATTAAATAAAATACTTTATTCATTGAATTTCTTTCTTGCTTCTGAATATAGAAGCATAATGCTGTTGATTCAACTACTCTGCAGGGTTGGAGGCTCCTCGAAATAGTTTGGAGCTGCCGGCGGAATCTTCGCAGGACTATTATTCTGTTACAGAGAGTGTACCGGTAATATTTCATCCCATAAAATCTGAAGTTGTTTTTTCAGGAAACTTACTTCACAGTTTAGTACTTTCAAATAATTTATTGTTCCCCGTCCGGGCTGAAGGCCTTCCATAGTGTGGATGGGGTCCCCACTTTTAAGGGAGAAGGCTTTCATAGTTCCTCTTGTGGAGGGCGTTTCTCTGGTAGTGTTTGGCCCTCTTGTGCGAGTGGGCTCACAAGAACCAGTGCTCATGTTGGAGATATATTATTTGTTACAGGACTGAAGTTTTACAAGTTCTGGGGTGGCTTTACTGAGTTTTAGGGTATTGTCGATTGGTATATTGAACTAAATTCGGATAATCCTTTTCTTTTGGCTGTTTTTGTCATCATTTTTTTGAAGATCTCACCATCTTCGAGGAGGAAATCTCTATAATAAGTGTCCTTTGGGTGCTACATTGGTGCTCTATATTGTTTGTAAACTTCAACTCTGCATTTTGATATATTCTTTCATCATCCCCATATCTTTTTCTGGTTGCTGCATTGGCCATATACAAATATTTGTGTGCAACAATTCATCTCTTTTAGTTTCCCCCAAAAAAAAAACAATTCATCTCTTTTTTGTTATTCTTGAGGCATTTATTATTTGCTTTCTTCTGTCAAATAAATTGGATGAAATTCTATTCATAAGATTCCAGTTGTGACTTACTCTTATATTTTGATGAAAAGGTGCTCCTTATATCAGTTGCAACATTCAATTATTCTCTCCCTCTCTTTCTCTCACTCAGTGTGTGCTGACTCTTTCTTTACCCTGTTTGCCCTGACTTTTCAGCACTCTTTCCAAGGGACACATGAGTGGTCTGAGAACAAATCTTATCCAACTGAGGCTTCAATGAAGAAGTTGATCAGTGAAGAGATATCCAAAGGACCAGGACCAAACACCAGGCGCAATGCACCAAGCATTGTGGCCCGTTTGATGGGAATGGACATGTTACCATTAGATACAGAATCAGTTGCTCAGTCTGTTGATAAAAAGAACGAAAAACAGGGAAATTTTCCAAAAAAGGAAAGGAATAAAAAGGGTTCAGGTGGCCTTGCCCATTGCAACTCAAATTCTTCCAGACAGATAGAGTATGGTTCCTTTCACTATAATGAAGATGGGGTTCCTGATCGATTGAATGGTGGCATGAAATCAAAAAAGCTAAAGCCTCGAGAACATCCTCAGGAGGAAGAATTACAGAAGTTCAAGAAAGAATTTGAAGCATGGCAAGCAGCAAGGTTTAGGGAATGCTCAAAGGTTGTTGAACTTGAGAGCATACCTAGCCAGCGGCTTGCTCAAGAAAACCTCAACAAGGAAAAGATCACTTTTTATGCAAATTCTAGGAGAGTGACAGCAAGTGAGACACCTATAGAACTCAAAGGTCAATTGGTAAAAGCGAGGTCACGTGAAGGGGGTGGGATACAACACCGCGGGTGTAGAAAGGAACATTTTGCAGCTGAGGAAAAAGAATTACTCCCTTCGAGGAGCAGAACACTGAGTAGAGACTTTGAGCATTCCCTTCTAATGAGAAAGGAACATTTTCCAGCTGAGCAAAATGAATTATTCCCTTCAAGGAGCAGAACATTGAGTAGAGACTTTGAGCACTCCCCTCTGATGAGTTCTGATCAGAAACTGTGGTTAAATTCTACTCCCACAAGGATAGTGATCCTGAGGCCTGCCACTGATCACATAGGCCACAATGAAAAATCCTGGGCAAGTTCCTCGGGCAATTCAGAAGAGAGAGATAACATAGAAGATTTTCTTGAGGAAGTGAAGGAAAGGCTGAAATGGGATTTGCAAGGAAAAGCTCTTAAAAGGGGTACTGTGGTCAGAGGAGGTGGAATTGAGACCCCTCATAGTGAGAAGCCATCAGATCCGAAGAAAATTGCTCAACGCATAGCGAAACAGGTTAGAGAAAGTGTTACTAAAGACCTCGGAATGAATTTACTTCGGTCGGAATCTACCAGATCTTATAGCAATGAGATTCAGTTAAATGGACCAGGATCCCCAGAGTTCATAAACAGAGATGCTAGGAGATTCTTGTCAGAGAGGCTAAAAAATGTTCTAAAGAATGAAAGGCATCTGGAAATTCCCACGGCTGTTAGTGGCAGCTCAAGCTCTTCTATGTTTGATAATGGAAGGGGCAGACTAAAACAATCAGGAGATAACTGCGAGGCGACAAACAATGTGAGCTACCGTGACAATGTGATAGACAAACCAAAAATGCAAACCAGATCTTTCAGATGCGGGCCTGATGATGATGTAATGCTCCATAGAGAACCATCACCCAGGAACCTCATTAGATCTTTGTCGGCCCCAGTATCAGGAACATCGTTTGGGAAGCTGCTTCTAGAGGACCGCCACGTTTTAACTGGGGCTCACATCAGGAGGAAGCACGAAGTCATTGAAAAGATTACAGTGGATCTAAAAAAACGGAAGAAGGAAAAATTCAATCTTAGGGAAAAGGTTTCCAGTTTCAAATACAGTTTCACTCTCACAGGGAGGCTATTTGGCAGAAAGATTCAGCCTGCAAAGGAATCACGTAATTATGAATATGATTCCATGAAAGATATGATGAGTGGACCAACAGTTGTGATGAACTTCTGCGACAGGAATGTAAGGATCTAATCTAGTTGGTTAAAGAAATTAAAAATTTGTGAATTGCCTCTCTGTTATTCCTCCATTTCTGGTTATTTAATAAACATATTGGGTCTTCTGGTTCTAGGAGAACTCCACTGAGGTGCCACCCAGCCCTGCATCTATTTGCAGCAGTGCTCATGAAGAGTTATGGAGGACTGCAGAAATTCTCAGCCCAACATCATCATCACAAGATCTACCTCCTCTAGAAGATACTGCTGTGTCTCAGGTTTTCAAAGAGATCAGCTCTAATCTGAATGGTACGCTAACTGCCGTATGTTTCTCTAATGTTCTTACAAATTAAAATATATCCATAACTGCCCTATTATAAGTGTCAGTTCTTCATGGCTAACTTACTGCTTTCTTTTCTAGCACAATAAGCCAGCCTTCTAATCAGAGCAGCAATAGTGTTTCTGTTTTTTCAGTAAAACATTTACTGCTGTAAATAAGCTTATTAAGATCATTAAACAATCCCTTTTGTTTAAATAGAGACTTTTTTTGCTGATTATCTGTAAATTTATAATGTAGAAAAGGTTGGTTATTTTTATTTATTTATTTATTATTATTATTTTTGTATTGTTATTGTTTTTTTCCTTAAAAAGTAGACATCATGATATATGCTATATCCGGAGGAAGTTTCTTGTGGCATTTCAATTCCTACACATTGATTCTCTTTTAATACTTAATTATCAATTATTGGTTTCTGCATATGTGAATTCATTAGGCTGACACGAATTGGGATTGATCCCTTACCTATGTTTGTGCAGCATGGCTTTTAATCTATTTCAGAAACCATCTTGATTTTGTTCTTTAATAATTTTATATTGGTCAAATCAGTCATATTTCAGCATGTACGCTTTTTTAAAAATGTTACCAAAAAATGGGCATGCTAATCAGGTGGTTAAATTTCATAAAATCTATCAAATTTGGCTGCTCTCTTGTATGGTTGTAACACAGTGTTCAATCCATCTAATGGCAGTTCTAATCCTAAATTTTCTAGAAAATTATAATTAATGTCCTGTTGGCACTGTTTGAACAATCATTGCAAAGAAAGATGGCGGACTTAGGGTAAGAAGATGTTCATGCAGTTCTCGACTAGAATATGGTTTTATCAGTGTTCCCATTCATGTTTCTGACATTGATTATTATCCATCCTGGCACTACTCTCTGATATTATTTGTTCTCTTTCTTTTCAAATCACATACCTGTAGGAAGCTATCTGAAAACATTAAACCTGTAGATTATTAACAATAGCCTCAGTTGTGACACTGGAATATAACACTGCAAGCTGCTTTGATAGATTTGATGATGCTTTTTGTTTGTCAATCATACAGAGCTGCGGAGGCAATTGAGTCAACTTGAGACTGATGATGGTTCAGAGCAAACAATGATTGAAGAACAGCCCTTGGAAGCTGAAATGGTGGAATTAGAGGACCAAGCAGAAGCTTACATAAGAGATTTGCTTGTAGTTTCTGGTTTGTATGATGGTTCATGTGATAATGTTTTATCAAGACGGGACCCATTTACAAAGCACATAAGCAACGTAGTTTTTGAAGAAGTCGAAGAATCATACAGGAATATGGCCAAGGATAATGAAGGGTCTAGTAAGGATCATGATGAGAAGAAGCTAGACCACAAGGTGTTACTTGATTTGTTGAATGAAACACTTTCAATTGTACTTGGACCACCTGTGACCATGTCTAGATTTAGGAAAAAGTCTATTTGTCACATGCTGCAACCTCCCAATGGAAGGAAGTTATTGGATCGCGTGTGGGAGATTATTCGTGCATATGTGTACCCTCCAACAGACAAATCCTATTACTTTCTTGATGGTTTGGTGGCCAGAGACCTTGCGCTCTCTCCGTGGTCTGGATTGATGAATGATGACATTGATGCTTTAGGGAAAGAGATGGAATCCCAGATTATTCGTGATCTGATTGAAGAAATTGTGAAGGATATGCGGTAATAATGGTGTATAGAGAGATTAGAGAACCTTCTATGTCTTGACCATTCTCATAGTCAGAGGGACCGGGGCTGGGAGATGGCGAAGGGTGTTAAACTTCCACAGAAACGGTATGAAATGGGGTTTTGTATATGGGACCGAAGTATATATTGTTACTTGCATTGCCCAATCCGGGTACTGCCACATTTCTTTAGCAAGGTGAATGTTAACAGGAGATTTTCATTTCCACTGTTTGTGTTATTTAGAGATCATTGTGATAAAGAATGTGGGTTGATTTGGGTTTCATCTTGGCTGTATATTATTTCATGTATTAATCTTTTTTTTTTTTTGATGAGTTGATTAGATTATCAATCTGGGAAACCAGTTGGAGTGGTCTGGACATCCCAGAAAAAGCAGCATATGGTGAGTGACCAAATTTTTTGTGGTAATTGAATGCTCTAATCTATTGAAAGTTAAACAAGGGATACAATTTTTACCAACGGGCCAGTAACTTAGCGGTATCAACCTCTTATTTCCCAAAGGGAAGTCAGGAATTCAAGTCTCAAGAGAGACAAGTGTGAATGAGTACCAACTAAAAGAAGAAGAAGAAGAAAAGAAAAAAAAAAGAAAAGAAAAGAAAAAAATCAGATGATCTAGTGGTTTGGAACTTGAATTTGGGGTGTTTTATCTTTGTTATGCTTTCTAGGGTGACTTTAATGCAAAAATATTCCCTACACGGGGAGTACCATGCGATCGTTGTATTTTGTAACATAATCGTCGTATTTTGTCACATGAGTAAAAAAAACATCTGTTAGAGTGGACCCTATCACCACTTGTTTAGTTAATGGGTGATATCATGTCATGACATTGTCAGTGCATTAAAGTTTTCCAATCTTTTACCCTATTAACTTTAAGATACGCAAAAACATCCATAAGGTGAACTTTGTTGTTTTAGCAAAACCTTATAGACCCCTTTTGATTCAATACAGCTGTGCCTACAGCCACTGTGAGGTCCCCAATAGGTTTGCTTCACCACCACTACAAATGGGATATATATATATATATATATATATTTGTTCATATGAAAATTAATGTTATTGTAAACTCAACAATGTCACAATGCTAGTATAGTTCCTTGTTACCAGCTAGAAAACTGAGATGACACATTCTTGATACTGTTGGTTCAAAGAATGACCTTCAAAGTGAATATGGAAGTTGTGTTAAAAAAACACAAGCATACAGAACCGCCGCAGTAATTCACCTCACCAGTGGAATTTAAAGCGAGCATAAACACAATTTAAAATGCTCCAAATTGATCTCAATTCCCGGGGATATTGCCCGCGTGAAAAACATATTATACTAAGGTCGTCGGATCAAATGTTTGGCCTGGAATAACATCGTGTGCGGCTTGCAGCTAGCCAAAGGCAGGCCTCACACAGCTTCTGGCCTAACATGTGCTTTGGCCAATCAATGAGGGCGATCTCATTAAAAAATATATATATAATCTTATTTATTTTTTTAAATAATAAAAAGTGGCTAGCTAATTGGCTATGTGACTGGCTAAAGTTTGATATTTGGTTCGCAACACCCTTCTTTTTTCTTTTTTTCACCTCACTTATGGATTAACAAATTCATTTAGTAACGTGGAACGTCACAATCACTCTTCTTATATCCCACTACACTACTTTATCGCCCGAGATAAAAGATGAAAAAAAAAATTGAAACAGATAAAAAAAGAATCCAATGCTCTATATAATTCCTCTTTGAAGAAAAAAATACACTACCGACCGTTGTCCACTACTTTGCCAAAGACCATTGTCCACTACTTTAGCGTAGCAGGTCCAACATCTACATGAACAGATAATTGAGAAAGAATAAAGAATTGTTACATTTTCAAACATTGATACCCTTCTTTATTACAAGAAACAGACATACGTAGATGTGGACACTAAAAATAAATTATATAAGAGCGAAATTTCAAGCATGAAGGAGTTCATTGAGACCAATAGGTATTGGGCACGAGGGTATCAAGAATATAATACTCTTCATCAATGATAAATCATTGTTTTTTATTATTAACGGAAATGAGGAGATTTATTAGGCGATTCTAGTTCAAGGGTCCGATGAATGGGTCGATTTATATCGATATTCGTCTGAATCCGTTATACTATGACTGCAATCGATATTGCGACTATGAATCATGCTAGTAGGTGTTATACTCCTATTTTCTATATATAAGTTGGCCAAGTTTATATATAAAAATTAAGAGACATCAAACACCGTGTAATAAACAAGCAGAATATTATATGCAATAATGAAATAAATAATAGCAGAAGAAAATACTATCATCATTAAATGAAACTAAATCCAATGACTCAATCCATAATCTTCTTAATTTCAATTGGTTAGAGTAGTGCTATAGAAAGGCTGTTAAACTTTTAAGAATTTTGTTCAATAAACTCAAATAGTTTTGATTTTTGGCAATCATCTTAATTTAGTCATTAGATCTTATCCCTATTTTAAAATTTTTAGAAATAATATCAAATTAGAGCGTTTTTAGGATTTTATTGCCTTTATAAATAGAAGATGCAGTATTCAACAATTATTCATTATTGATTGATAATAAATTAAAATTCTTTTATATGAACTTTGTGAATTAAAAATTATTGTATCATTTACTACAAAGTTCAAAATTATTCTATCATTTACTCCATCAATCCCAATAGTCATTGAGACCAAAGTATGACATAAGGTAACAGACAAGGTAACAGAAAGTATAAATTGAAATTCTGATCCGTCACATATTGATCAATTTTCAAGAGCTATACCGAACTCTACCTATTAATAAATGAGTAGAATTCTGGTGAACTGAATTCAATCTTTTAAGTCAACAAGCCAATCTAAACATGTCATGTTTTTTTAACAGTTTTGTATTGGGTAGATATATAATTAGTTGTATGTATTAGTTGGCCGGATCAAAAAAAATCTAACAAATTAATTTATGGTGGGCAGTTTTGATCAATTTTTTCTTTCTTTCAAGTAATGCAACCCATTTTACCAGTAAATTTTTATTGGTTGGGCAATATTAATAATATAGTATGTATGACTCACCTAATATCCTTTTTTTAACACTCAAATTGCATGATTCCTTATTTTATAATGCCAATAAGATCCCTAAACTCATTAATGTGGCATTCCTTAGTTTATAATGCCAAAACTACCATTTATACATTATTATTATTATTATTATTTTTTTTGGTCAATCAACAACAAACCCATTAACTTCAAAAGTTGTAGAAAACTTCCTGAATTATACATTTTTGTTGTAGATAGCCCCATCCAGACCGGCCAATTGAATGTCGTGGTTAAAATCATCGCGTGCGGTCACGTGATCACATAATATATATTTAATGGCTATAATGCCCTTATAAGCATAAAAGAGTGTATTACCCCTTATTGTGACCATTACACCTAAACACACCCTTATCTTATTGTTACACACAAACACATCCTTAGTTTACTATTACACCGAAACACACCCTTATCATTTCATATATATAGATGTATAGTTATAAACATTGTTCATGTTTTTTCTTCGGACTAAAAGAAAGAGAAAAATTCTTGTTGACCAAACCTTTCTCTCTCCTTCCCTCTATGTGTGTGTGTGTGTGTGTGTGTGCTTGTTTGGAGAATTGATGATTTCCAGAGGAAGCATTTGCGGGAGAAATAGTTGAATCAGTAACAAGTGGGGTCGAATGAAACAGAGGATTTGAAACCCAAACAGAATCCTCACTACTCCTGTTTGTCGACACCTTCACAGTTTCACACCTTCACAGAATCCTTATCGGAACCCTAACTCTGTCGGTGACATACCCCCTTTTCGTCTTCACAGTCGTCGCCGAATTGATGGTTCAGATTGAGACCTAATTGCTTGTTCCGGCGAACCCAAATCGAAAGCATGGTCTCATCACCGAATTGATGTTCAGATTGAGACCCAATTGCTTGTTTCGGCTAACCCAAATTGAAAGCATGGTCTTTTCGTCTAATTGATGTTCAGATTGAGACCTAATTACTTGTTTCGGCGAACCCAAATCAAGAGCATGATCTGTTCTAATGTTTGTTGATGCAAAATCTATTGTCGGCGGCGTTCAGCATATCGCTGATGTGCTCCCGAAGCATGGTCGATGTGAATCACGCGTCCTTTTTCTTGTGTGTGTGTGTGTGTATATATATAGGGACAAGTGCAGAAAATATTCCTAAAGTATACTTCGCGTAACACTTTTACCCCATAATCTTTTCACATTGTGCAAAAAAATATCTCTAATCTTTTCATATTGTGCAAAAATACCCCCTATAACTTAAATGTGATGTTTCCAATTTTCTCTATTTTTCATTTTTTCGGAATTTTGTTGATGCGAGGGCATTTTTGTCTTTTCACGTTGTGCGTACTGGACACCGTGGGGTGTGCCGAGTGTGTCGGTGAGTTATTTGGGGCATTCCATTGAGTTCAAAACTTTTTAAAATGTAAGGGTGACCATTTTCACATTTTTCTGTTTTTCGGGCTAAACAGTCCCGTATGGGACCCGTTACCGGAATTGTTGCGTACATGAATTTTAGTTGGATCCATTTGCATCTCATGCATTTTAAATGAATGTATTTTATGTGGTTGTGGATTGATATGTGTATATATGTGTGTATTTGTGATTTAAATTAAAGATAAAAAGAAAATGTATATAATTAAAAGTGGGACCCACAAACTTTTTAAGAAAAAGGCCAAGAGGCCTATTTTCGGCCTCATTTCCTTCTTCACTTTATCTTTTCCACTGGTCTCTCTCTCGCCTCACTTTTCTTGCTTTTTCTTTTTCTATCAAATCTTTAAACCTTGCTTTCTCCCTCAATATTTGGTATTTTTGGGAGCCGTTTGCGGCAAATTAAAGCTCACGGTGAAATCTACAAATTGATCGGAGCAATTTCTAGTTTGGTGCACTCTTTGATTTTCGAGATCTAGGGCAAATTTGGGGGGTTTTGCTTAAGTTGAGGTAGGAGTCTCTAATCCTCACTTTCTTGCACCTTTGTGAGTTTTTCTACTATAATTGTGGTCAAGCATGCTTAGTTTGAATTGATTGTCTCTTAAATGACTTAATTGTGTATATAAAGCATGTAATTATGTGTATTTATTGATTTACATGGATAACATGTCAAATTGTTGATTTTCTATGTCTATGGTGTTCGTTAAATTGTTAGAAATTGTTATGTGGAAGCATGTTAATGTGTGATATTAATTTCCCCATTCTCATAGTATCGAAAAGGCATCTGATATGCATTCAAAGCATGGGGCATGAAACAGGGCAAAGTGATTCGAAAAGGATGAAAAAGGATTTTTGGTAAATTTTTTAATAAAACGGTTTTGAGAAAACTCGGTCGCCGCGGAGTCACCAAAGGGCCGGTGCTAGGTAAAGTATCCTAGTGTTACGGGGTTAGGACCTTGACAAGCCCCCTGACAGCCATGGGATGCTGTCAGCATGCACTGGGGGTGCCCAGTGGCATTTTCCTGCACTTGGAGACATTTATATGTGGGTGCAGATTAGTGGGCTTGGCACGGGCTAAGTTCACAAGGTTGGCTCAGATG
>JAOTQH010000031.1:4587570-4601589 GCA_025631255.1 Cornus kousa
AGTTTCTCGTGGGAGTTTTAGTTAGCGTGGTTAATTACTGGATTATCCCTAATCCATTCCTCTAATTTACCAAAAAAATTCTAGACGATTTGTACTTTTTTTTAGCGCCCAACATTGCATTTTACTTCAATTTTTTTTTTTAATGAATGAAGTGACATAATTATTATACTTATTAAAAGTGGAGCATGAGAATTCCTTTCTCAGCAATGATAGAGCCTGAGATTTTATATTTTTTAATTAATTAAACATCACAATACTTTTATAGTGGTAAATTCTGAACAAGAATAAAAATTACCGTAAAATATACTTAAACGGAGTATCGTAAAAAAAAAAAAAAAAATTCCACTCAATATCAATGCACATGACCTAATATGTTCTCTCCTTTGTATTGCATAACTATTAGAGTTAGAATCAACACAGCTTGTAAAATAAGTACTGCTCTTAACTTATCCTTTTTGTATTTGGTAATTCAATTTAAAATTAAATTAATTCTAAAAGAACTAATGTTGCGTTTGGAAAAATTGAATTTAAAATTAGTATCACTCATGATATAGTACTTCAGTTATTATTAAATGAACACTTAAAATCTAGTAAAAGGAATCAAATAATTTTCTCAAAAACAAATTACGCTTAAAATTGGGGGAAAAAAAAAAAAAAACATATAATGGCATTTACGTAGTTTCGTGAGGATACATGGTTAATTTATTAAGTCACCAAGTAAACATTTTTACGAGATTTACGTATTGGGTATCTAGAATCAGAACCAATGAAAATTCTCTGTGACATAATATGATCTTCCGTTTTCATCTCCAACTGCATTGTAGACCATCCTCTTCCCCTCTCTCTCTCCTCTGAAAACCCTAATTTACATTAGCCCTCTTTCTCTCTCTACAAAATTCACATCCGTCATGACAAGATCAGGTATTGCAGCTTCCTCATTACCCACCAATTCTTGCTGATTTTCTCTGCTTTATTCATTCTAAATTCATTCAGAACATGCTGAAACTCAATTAGATTTGTGTAATTCTCTTGAATCGAGCTCGTGATTCTGTAGTTTATTGTTAATTTTGATGAAATTCTCTGTTTTTGACGCTTTTGGATTATGTTTTTTTGTTTTCTTTTATGTTTCGATTTGAATTTCAATAAGTTGAATCTGAATTCAGTTTTGGGTAGTGATTGGAATTTTCAATTATGATGGTTTTTGGATAGAGTGATTGAATTGTTAGGTGGGTTTTGAAAGATGTGAATTGTGATTGTTCTTGTTGTCTCATTTTTGTTTTAGCGGGAATGTAGTCGAACAAATCCGATTGTTGTACACATGTAGAGAACAATGGAAGCTAACTTATGTGATATTAATCACTTGGATTCCGATGTCCTTTTGCCTCCCCGAAAACGGCTTCTAGCTGGATTGAAGAGGCAGAATTCCAATGGCAATTCGCATCTGCTGCCATTGACTTCTGCCACTTCGAATGAATTTGACACCCGTCTTAATAATTTATTGAGATCTCATTTGAAAAACCCTAATCTTTTGCCTGAGGAGATGGTGGAATCCTCGAGATCAGCAGCTGTAGCTGCAGGTAAGGTTGCACTGTCTGCTAGAGCTGTGGCTGACGAGAAGGCGGAGAAAGCAGCAAAGGCAGTGGCTGCAGCCAAGAGTGCTTTAGAATTGGTTGCAACTATTTCTGAGAACACTGATTGCAGAGAAAGGAATTCCAGGAAGAATAAGATGAAGAAGCATGTACAGGTTGAGATGTTGTACACTAAGCACCGGTCGGTTGAGAATTGCAAGACAGATGAAGAATTAGCCCGGAAGTTGCATCGTGCCATTAACAGCTCCCCTAGAATTTCAAAGTTCTCTTCAACTTCTGATTTAAATAGTCACAAACGTAAAAGGCTGAAAAATGTGCCTATTTCCGAGAAAACTAGGGTTTCCAATGGTGTTACAGTGTGGGAAGGAAGCCCACCATCGACGAGCAATGGGAATGGTTTAGCAGGTGAGGTGGATTCTGAAGGTTCTGTGCATGAGTTATACGGTACTAGAGTAGATGAAAGCACGCCAAAGTTTAATAAAGCTGACCGATTGAAGATTGATAGTGACGAAGTGGAATCAAGTCACTCAAAGGAAAGAATTGGTGAATCCTTGGATGATATAAGTAGCAATTGTAGAAAGAGAGGAAGACTTAAGCAAAAAAAGTTGCCTTTAAGTATTTGTACTTTTAGGGATCGAGAAAATCCCAAGGAAGAGCTGAAATCTAGAAGCTCTCTGTTGACTGAAGAGAACATGCCTAAAACAACTGTTAGTAAGATGCCACTGTTTCCCGTAGAGCCCTCTGGTGATGGTGTGATGCCAGTGGAGACGACAACTGTGTGGAAGTGCCAGGCATTCAAGGCTCCCACATGTGTTAAACAAAACAAAGTCATGCAGTCATAATGTTTTTACCCTCTTTTGATGGTGTATTGCTACCACTTCTTGAAGTTACTGAGGTAGGATTCATTTACGCTTGTCTTATAGATTTGGACTTACTTAATATATTGTATTTTTGCTCGTCCATGGCATTGTAATGAATTTAAACTCACATAAATGTATATTTATCTGTTTAATTGCGTTCATCTATTTGAAAGGATTTCAGATTATTGTCTACTTTTACTTGGTAACAAAACCTGAAGTGAACATATGAGAGGAATGTGTTAATTGAATAGTACTCTGTTGATATATATATTACATATGCGTAATGCTTTTGCATTCTTGTTAGATGTACAATACACTTTTCGTATTGTACACTACAGCAAACAATTATTAATTCTTTCCTCTCCTTATATAGTGTCATGCATGAAATCCATGTTGATTGCAATGGAAAATGAAAAGGGAAATAGTGGCTTTATTTTCATGTAAAAGACAAGACAGTAGGATAAGAATGTAATGGGAGAAACTTGGCCATTAGCCGTGATCATCATTTCAACTGGCCAATATGAGATGGACCCTGCATATCCATAAACCTTCTACAAGGTTTATGGATTTTTTACGCCAGAAACAAATAATAATTGGATTCAATTTTTCACACATTTTCCCTCATCAATAACACTGTCAGTCACAAATTGTGTTGTGTTACTGAATTTCAACTATTGTACTAGCCCTTAAGGCATAGTTTAATTAATCGACTTTATTGTGGGTTAATTTCTTATAGTCCTCACTTGCCAAATACTTTCTCTCTTAATATTGAATAAATTTCATTGATTAACTTGGTGGATGGCCACATTTTTATCATCCATGACTGGCTTTGTAACATATGAACTGTTGCTGGGTAATTTGTTAATGCACTGATCTTTGGAGATGTTGTCACTTGTCAATGACATGAAGAGTAACCATGATGATCATAGGTATTTAGATAATTAGATGTGACAGTGATTGATTTTTTCTTTTTTCTTTCTTATATTAGATTTGCTAATTTGAAAATCAAGGACTTGATTTTTCATCAATGAATTGAAGTTTTTTTCTTCCCCCCTCCTTTTTTTGGTAGGTAAGACACACTCAAACACCATTGTCCCTGATCTTGAAGTTGAAAGGAATACTACTCAAGCTAATGCTTGGTGGTAGAAGATAAATGGTTAAAACTTAAAAATGACCAAGCACACATCCCCAGTTGTCCAAAGTCGAGAAAGAAAATGTTTATTAGCCTTTTGATGGTTATTTTGTTATTTAATGATCAACTCTTAGGATTTCTGGTGCTTACATCATACAGAGTCTTTGAAATGGTTTCCTTGATAGACAATAAATTCTTGTATGCTGGGAACATAAATTGGAGCAATTCATTGAAGTAAACAAGTAATGTTGGAGAACAAACCATAAGTATCCTTGTATCTCCTACCATGAAACGTAGCTTTGGATAAACTTTATTTGTCTGAGGTACATATGGATCTTCCCTTCAATTGGTTGACATAAATAAGTAGTAATGTTAATAGTTTGTCCGCATGAAAGACTATAGATCTGTCTTATGACCACTTTTTCCTAGAATAGAGGAGAGTTCAGTTACACCCTGGTGGTGTTTAATAGTCTGTTTTATTTAGTTTTTCTGTTCTTCTTGTTTTGAAGGTGCTGATTGCATCTATCCTGTTTAGGCTAAGTGGATTTCGTAAGCAATGTATAACGTTTTCAGTTTTTTGTGCAAGTTTATTGGAAACTTCAAATTTCTTTCTTCTAAGAAAAAACTTGGAGATGGGAGCAGATTATTCTCTGCCTCGCCAGTTCAGCTTGCTAGCAAATTTAAGGATTAATTTTTGATGGATTTGAGGATGTTTAATTTGAGAACCACACTCCTGAAACTGTTTAGGCATTTGATGAACAATGAAAACCTACCCACAATTTTTGATGGATTTGCCGAAACATGAACATTTCAATTTCTCGTGTCTTCCTAATTTATGCTATTTTTTATGATGGTAGTTTCTGTAATAAGATCACCATATCAAATGATTGTTAGAACATCAATTATTCAAGTTAATTTATCTAAGAACTACAGAAACATGATGGGGTTGCGATAATTTTCTACATTATACTAAAATATCTGACTTGTAGAAACAAGCTCTTCTGCTATTGTGTTGAATTGTGTATTCAAAAGTATCTGTGATCAGGCCTGTCATCCTTAGATTTTTTAGGTATGTATAGGTGGTCAGAATAGTATAGGAATGCATCCGCATGTTTAAAGTGTGCTATGATCCCGATATTGTAGATTATCTTAAACTTCATATGCAGCATAGCAAACAACAGATTACCACTGTTGATTTTTTTTTTGGGTAAATAATTACCACTGTTGATTTTCCGTGGTCATATCTAGGAATGGTTCCCTATGCAGGTGTTGGATTCTGGAGGGAGACCTAACTTTTGGCATTATTTTTGCTTGTGATTGTGCGCAGGCTTGAACAAATGTCATTAAAGTTGTTAGCTTGAGCTTTTACTATTGCACTTAGCACAGCCCAGTTAGGAGAAGACGGCATAGTTTACACTTGAGGGTAATACTAGGGAGAGAGGAAGACCAAAGTTAACGTGGGTAGTATTAATATGATATGGTATGATGGCTCATGGATTGACTGAGGCTATGAGCGGAGTGAAAATATAGGATTCATGTAGTCGACCCCAAGTAGTTGGAAAAACAAGGCGCGGTTGTTGTAGTACTTAGCAAGTAGCAACAGCCCAGGTAGAGTTGTGTGGATCAGCTGCCACAATTCGATACATCAGTGTAACCTGAAGTATGGTTCTTCTGCCCTTGCCAAGTGATACATATTACCTAGACACATTGCTGATACCCTTTTTTGGAATAATAGTGTTGGAAAGATTGTTTTGTACCTGCTTTATGTTTCAGCACCTTACGAGGAAGCATACCAGGTTAATTGAAAAAAGAAACAACGCAGATTGCTTCCTACTTTCAGGCCCCTTGGATCACATTCTTTGCTTGATTTCCTTCTGATATTCTTCTTCTCTAAATCAATTTATTTTTATTTTTATTTTATTTTTTATTTTTTAAATTATTTTTTGTTGCACGGCCATATGCTTTTGTTTGTTGTATTTCGCAGTTTCCAGTTTCCACTAGCAACAACCTTAGTGGATGGTGAGACGAGCAGCAGTTAGGTACATGTCTTCTAGAAAGGCATTCAGAAGGTGGAGTGGATTATGTGCCTTGGTCTTGTGTCGCTAGTATATTGCTAGTGCAATAAGCTAGCATAACAGATACATAAAAAAGAAAGAAAAAGTAATTGTATAAGCGTTCTAATACCCATATGTTGTTACATAAGTGATATAATGGCACAGAACGTGACACGAGATAAAATGGCTTAGCAGAGGATCCGGATTCCTCCAGAGATATGAGAATTGTTTGATTTAGACTAAAAATAATGATTCGTCCTTTGAAATGGATGACACTGAAATAGAGTTTCAAATCTGATATATTAGATTCAATTTTCATTTGAAATGTGTTTAATTGAGTGTCTATTCAGGATTTCAGGTCAAGCGGTTCATGTTTTTTTTTTTTTTTTTTTTCCTTGGGTCTAGGTCGAATCATTAGCTGTTTACTTGTGGCAGTTTTTTTATAGTGATGTGGCCGTGATAAATGGTTGGCCTTGAGATTATGTAATAATTTCTCATCTTAAATGGCTTATTTTTAAATTTTTTATTATTTTTCAATCTTAAATTTTGACCTTTTCTTTTATTATTATTTTATTTAATTTTATTTTTAAACGGGTTATGATGTTGGGTCTCTTTAGTAATAAATTTTTATTTTTATTTTTATTTTATTTTATAAAATACGTAGGCTAGCACAGTCATTATATTTTGATTTGTCCCATTGGACAACAACGAAAGGTCAAGAGTAGAGAGAGTAGGAGACCCTCTCCCAAACCTAAATATTATCAACTCATGAATACAGAGTTATGTGTCACGCCCCGCCTATGGAGGTTACGTCACGCAGGCGTTGAGTTGGACGCTGCATGGCGAGTGGAGTTTTTAGAATCTTTCGGAATAGTTTAGAGTTGTGTGGAAGATTCTAGATATGTGTAGAAATGTGTGGAAGGTTATAGAGTTCTCCAGAATTGTGTGGTGTAGTATGGAGAGTTCTAGAATGTTGTAAATACTTGCAGATATGTATGGAAGTGTGAAGAAGGTGGGAGAAAATTCTAGAGAATCGATCTCCACCTTGGTTAGAAACTTAGAATGCATCCTAGCCATCCATTAGGGATGTGGATGCCTATAAATAGGTGTGGGACTTCATCTTGTAGACAACAAGTCCTAGAGTCAGTCTTGAGACCTTGTAGAGAGTTTGAGAGCTAGCTTGTATAAAGCATTCTTTGAAGTAATAAAAGTGTTATTTCCTTATCAACTTGAGTGCCTTAGTGTGTGTGAGTGTGCAAGCTAAGTGAGAAAAGGGTGAGGGCCACTACAATACTAGTAAGCGCACAAGGGAAGTGTGTTGGCTAAGGTGTGCACGGGAGTTAGACTGGCCAAGTACTTACGAGAGTAGAAGTAACGGCTTAGGGAATAACTAGGGTGGTGCTAAAACTGTAAGCCCGCGACATATGTCTCTTTATTATTTTTGTATGCATATCCTTATGATTAGGATGATTAGATTATGGAATAATATTTTATTATTTGCAAAATTAAATATTCATGAATTTCTTCTCACGTATCATGAATAGCAACGTCCAAATTTTGTAAAAAAATTTGTATTTTAGGGCAATAAATTAGATGCAAATTTTATATAATTTTATTGCCTAAGGATGAACATATTTGTATATTTGATCGTGTGTAACATGTGTTAATTTGAGTAATCGTTCGTGTTCTTTATAATTTTGTATAATACATTGTTGGATAACTTGTTAACTAATTAGCTACTATTCACCCATCGTCAACAAAAGAATAATTAAAAAAAATGAGTAATTTTTGAATGGACGCATTATAATTAATTTTCGGAGTATAAAATGCATTTTGTGCGTGATATACCTAATGTAAACATACAGAGGATAATTTATTTTTTGAAATATAAAATACATACATTAAATTTCAAAGGAGCGTGTGTGAGTTTATTACCATTGAAAAATAAAAAAATAAAAATTTAACAGATTTGCAGATTATTTAAGCCCACCGAGAATAAGCATTCAAAAGTATGAGTCATAAAACTTACGGCCCAAAATCATTCTCCAGGCCATACAAGGCCCAGATCGGTCCAGATAAAGTCATCACATCTATCTGCCACATCCAATTCTGTGTGTGGTTTTTATTTTTTTTAAATGTTTAAAATGTACAAATGTCACCTACAGGCTATAGTGCAGCGATATGTAGTCTAAAGGTATCAGTTAAGAAAGTGTACGTGATCCGGTTCAATATGGTTTCTGACTAAATTAAAATATAGTGCCTCAATGTATATGGTTTAGATGTACTGCCAGGGAAAAATATAAGTTTATTTAAAAAAAACCCTGATATATTCAAAATTTCATATATTTGTAAAGGGATTTTGATGACTATTTTAATAATTTTATATCTGTGTGTTGTTATTTTTTCTTTATATTTTATGTAATTATCAGGGTGAGCTACACTGCTACACTATATGTACGCGTGTGCCTCTTGCAATCGCTTACGGCACACCCACGATTGCCATAGTGTGGACTACATATGTGCCCACCATTGTCACGACAACTATATCAGGATAAGCTACACGTATATAGGTCGTCACAGCGTGAGCTACACAGCCAACATCACAGGAATGTGTCTCTTGTACCCGTGCACTGCACACCGCAGATCACCACGTGTGTTCCACAATTGTCACACGACCTGCTATATTAGTGTGGGTTACACTACCACATCACATGAATGTGTCTGTTGCACCCGTGCACTGCACACCGTATCATTTCACAATTGTCACACGACGGCTATGTCAGTGAGGGCTGCACTACCACATCACATACAGTCTGCATTATCTTATCAAATATTCAAATCTATTATGCATTTACTAATCTAACCTTAACACATTGAAATCTTTCCATCTATTGAGACATGTCACGTTAAAACATGTTGCAAGACCGTTGTAAGAAATTGAAATAATGGTTGTTGCAATGTTAGTGTGAGTTACACATGTGACCTACACTTATCATATGCTTCTAGTATAAAAGTTCACTTTTGGTTTAGTCCCTCGTCCTTAGGTGGTTGTTACCAAGTCCCAAATATAAGTGTGCTCCTCATTCCTCATCAGTTCTCATCCAACTTTGTTAGGTAGGTTGTTCCATCCATGTCCATCTTCAGTTGTTTGTCCTAGATACCAGTCCTCATTCCCTGTTAGTCCTGTACTTCTATTTCATAAGCCCCAGTTGTACAAATCCGCATAGAAAACAAATAGTCTTTCAGATCTGAAAATTGATTCAGATCACAAACTACTTTTTTTATTTTATCTTCTTTTGTGTTGTGCTTGAGAGCCACACAAACCCATCTCACAACTAATGGGTTTGTATTGCTAGGATGAGGGTGCATGCTACGAAGCATTCTGAGTTGTGCTCCTTGAGTAAGTGCATTCAGTCCCAACATATTCAATTATTGAGTTGTGGCTACGTGTTACCAACCAACGCAAGCTACTGCTCGCTCAATGGGTTCAACCTAAGCTGTCCCATGAGTGGAGCTTATGGCATCTGAGATGCATAATAATATACAACGAATATATTCGTTGTAATCAAGTTTGTACACTCGTCATCGTCGATGACAAAGCCGTTCAACGCAGAGTTCGATATGTGGAACCCCTTAGGGTTTTTCAAGAATGTGTTTGAATTCGTTTCTCGAGAGTCCAATCTCTTCAGAAGCGAGTCGGTGTTTAGGGACGTTGGCTCATTTGGTGGAAGAGATGGTGGAGGCTGAGGAGAGAGGGAGGAAGGAGAAGGCAGAGAAGGAGATAAAGGTGAACGGTGTTTGATTCTTTGCCGGCTGGAGAAGGAGAAAGAACCAAGAAGGCTGGAAAAATGGCCCAAGACGTTCTTAATTCTTAGGTTTTTTTTAATTGGTACTCACATACCCGTAAGATTTGATGTTTTCGAAGATCCGATTAAGTTTTTTTCAACTAGACCAATCTGGTTGTCTTTTTTAACTACACCAACCGCTTGAGATTAATGAAGTGCTTGTTTATGTTATTATTATTATATGGGTTAAGTGCAAAAAACCCTCTTGAACTATTAGGGTTTTGCAACTAACCCCCCAAAACTACAAGAAAACCCCCTGAACTTTCAATTTGTTGCAATTTGTCCACTCAGGCCACCAGAAAAGAAAAAGACAAAACTACCCTCTTTATAAAACGACGTAGTTTTCTAATAATATCACTTAATATGTATTGTTTCTTTGGGTAAGAGAAAAATAATAAGAAAAGCGTACGGCACCATCACAGCTCTGCCGCCAATGCCATCGATTCAACCCAACCCTCTCTCCTTATCGGACGTCGCCGCTACCAACGTTCTCTCCCGATTCACTCTCTCTCTTCAACCTCCTTCATGATCAGAAACAGCTATTTGTCCCCAAAAACTCGGCTATGATGGCAAATTGGCGATAACGACGGAAACGTATTGAAGAAACCCTTATTTACTGCTGGATCAATCTCTTTCCAAAACCCATTGTAGACGCTTAAAATTTGTGATGGTCTAATCATCGTCGGATTAGTCAAAAAGTCAAATATTCCTTGATTAATTAAATTCCACAAACATGGGTCCCATCAATGGACACGTGTCAAAATCTTGAAGGTTCAAACATTTAAAGAAAAGAACGGTTAAATTCAAATTTGAATTTGAATTGATTTCCATATAAAAGGAAACAAATCCCTTATTTATGGAAAAAATCTCATAATATTGGGGAGTTTCCAAATTGAACGACCCACCCTTTGGTCAATAAATACAAGGCCACCCTTCACATTTTAGAGGACACCTACAGAGAGACACAGAAAACACGGAGAAAGAGAAAAACAGAACATCGAAGCTCTGCCGAAGTTCTGACTCAACAAAAACTCTGAAGTTTCTGAAAAATGAAGAACACTCCGAAGTTTCTGAAGAAGAAGAATAATAAGCGTGCCACATATACGTCGTTCTTCATCAAAGACTATCAATTCTACTATTCGAGATCAAGCCTCACTGGCCTTCGTTCAGAAATCCATTTGAATTTTCTTTAATTTCGAAGGACTCAAATACAATCCAATCACCGACCCAAGATTAAGCTTCCGAAGCCCTTGCGTCGACGTTCCAAGGAGATTCAATCAGAGGAAGATTTTATTTATAGTAGAATCGAACACAGAGAACTGTACTCATTTATTTTCTAATATTTTCTAATAGAATTATTGTTATCACATTTATTTTCGTTTCTGAATTTTCGGAATCAAAATTTGTGTGTACAAATTTTTGGCAGGCCCGACAGGACCTCCCTGCCTCTCATTTCTATCTCCTTAATCACCTCGTCAATAACTTTTCTCGCTTGCATCAATGGCCTCTAAGAAGATTCAAATCATTCATGGCTTGAAAAATGCCGGTAAGAATGTTGCGGTTGCAACGACTAACAAGGCTTTCACCTCGAAGGCCGCCAAGAACACCACCGCTCCATCAAGTGGAAGCAGCACCACCATGGGACCAACAACCCTCAGCAAAGCAATGGCAGCCACTTCTTTAGCACAGAAACCAAGCACAGTGTGTGTCAACTCCACTATAAGCCTGTGAATGCAAAGGCTCAGCCGTTCATCACCCTTGAATCATTGAAAACCATGAAGATCAACCCCACGAGCCCTGTGGAGGATGTTGCTGGTATGGAAGACTTCTCTTCGAGAAGTATGTCACCGCATTTATCTCGATCTATTCCGGATTCCAATTTAAGCACGAGCTCACAATCAGCTTTATCTCCGGTATCTCCAAGAGGTGCGACTTCACCAAGGTATACTGATTCTCTGAATCCTTCACATTCAACTTACATGCAAGTTATGATGGCCGACACAACATCAGTAGAGGAACAATTGGTGACTATTGCCCGTGCTATTGAGAAACTCACCAAGACTGTGGAAGACAAAGACTTGTAGATTGCTTCATTAATGAATAAACTTGAAGTACAAAACTTCGCTGAGTCAAGTCAAGGACCCATGCACCCTCCTGGTTTCATGCCACAAGCAACCATCACCATGCAACCATATCCGATTAAGGGGCAAACCAAACCAACTTCGCTCCCTTTATCGCTTTGTTGTCTGTCCAACAATTTCAAGACATGAGTAGTAACACAATTATATCACAATATGACGGGGCAACTCACAGTTCTCTCATGTATTCAAAACCTTACACAAAGCCAATCGACAACATGAGAATGCCAGTCGGATAGCAACTTCTTAAGTCACAACAGTTTGATGGAAAGGGCAATCCTAAGCAACACATCACTCATTTTGTTGAAACTTATAACAACGCCGGAACTGATGGTGATCTTTTGGTGAAATAATTTGTTCATTCCCTTAAGGAAATGGCTTTGATTGGTACATTGACTTAGAGGCTGAGTCGATAAATGGCTAGGACCAGATGGAGCGTGAATTCTTAAATCGCTTTTACAGTACCCGTCGTACAGTGATTATGATAGAACTTACCAATACCAGGTAGTGGAAGGACAAACTTGTTATAGACTACATCAACAGGTGGCGTGCACTTAGCCTGGATTGAAAGGACCGACTCTCAGAAATTTCTATTGTTAGATGTGCATGCAAGGTATGAATTGGGAACTTCTCTATATTCTTCAAGGCATCAAACCCCGTAGCTTTGAAGAGTTGGCCACACGTGCCCATGACATGGAGATCAACATCAATACTCATGGTGGAAACAATCCTTCTACCTTGGAACAACTCAATGATAAGAAAGAAATAAGGAAAGACGAGAAGCCGACAAAGAAAGGCAACAAAGAGACTATGACCATCACGGCGGTACCATTGAAGATCTCCACGAAGGAGAAGAACAAAGGAAGTGATAAGCAAAACAAATTCCAAGAGAAGGATGAGCTCTAGCGGAGAAGCCGCGTTTGATACTCAAGGAGTTAGAGAAGAAAGAGTACCATTCCCGGACTTTGATGTGCTAGGAATACTAGAATTCCTACTCGAAAAGAAAATGATTGAACTCCCAGAATGTAAACGTCTTGAAGAGATGGGGCGAGTGAATGACCCAAAATATTATATGTATCATCATATCGTTGGCCATCCGATTGAGAAGTGCTTTATATTCAAGGAGTTAGTAATGACTTTGGCCAAAGAAGGAAAAATTCTTTTGGAGGGTGATGAAAAATGGTAGAGACAAATCATACCACCACCACATTTGAATGTCTCAGTCCAACTTATTCCAAACTTTCTAGGCAAATGACCCGAGTCATACAGTTGGAATGCCCTCAAATCGTTCAGTTTGGTTCATTGGAGCCTGTGATTGTCCAAATGCCTCACACAGAGTTAGCTGAACAAGTAAAGAATGATGGACTCTTGTGACGAGAAAGAAGCCACACAAGCAAAGGACCACCTTGGCGCAACAAACCCACTTCAGCAGGGGGCAGGGAAAGAAAACATCCAACGTCACCCAATAAGAATAACTTAAGAAAAATAAGTGATTGTGGAAGAAGACGAACCAGATGAGTGCTCCAACAATGGCCCTCGCAAGCCTATCACATTAGAAGATTTCTTCCCTACTGGATATTTCAATAATGATCAAGTTCAAGCTGTTTACACAGTGGCCATCGCTGAAGTTGATGAGCCGAATGACCAAACTAATGAAAGAATCCCAGTTATAGAAGATCTAGGCAACTACACTGGTATGAAAGATGACGAAGAGCGAGTCCCCATAATGACTTGTGCCTCATGTTGTGCGGTAATCACCTTCACCGACGAGGACTTGCGATTAGGATAGAAGCCACACAACCACCCGCTTTTCGTTTCTAGATACATCTGGGGGCAAAAAATATACTCGTATCCTCATTGATGGAGGTTCTGCAGTGAACATCATACCAAAATCCACGATGAAAAACCTCAGTATCATAATCGATGAATTGGCTTGTAGCCGTCTAGTCATCCAAGGCTTTAACTAAGGAGGACAGAGAACAATTGACATAATTAGAGTCTATCTCACCATTGGAGAGTTAAATGCTGAGACTATATTCCATGTTATCGATGCGAAGACCTCCTACAGCTTATTGCTAGGGCGACCTTGGGTCCATGGAAATGGCATGGTCCCATCCACCTTGCATCAATAATTCAAGTTTTATAAGAATGGCATAAAAACTATATTTGCAGATGATAAACCATTTGCTGAGGCAGACTCGTATTTTGTAGATGCTAAATTTTACTCTGACTCTAATACACCAATGGAGGTTCTCCCAACAGATATCCCTTCAACGGGAAAAGTAGAATCGAGAAAGGGGAAAGAAGTCCAACTTATTCCCATGGAATGCATCATATATAAGAAAGTCGTGACTTCTACACAAGAGTATGGTTCATCTTCGAATGCATTCAAAAACAAGTT
>JAOTQH010000031.1:4612119-4629115 GCA_025631255.1 Cornus kousa
GGTCTATATTTACTTTTGATTCTGTAATAGGCAAAGTTGCAAAAGTTGCCTTAGAGGCTGCAGTCAAAGATGTGAATTCCAATCCAGATGTTCTTCATGGAACCAAGCTACAACTTTCAATGCATGACACCAATTTTAGTGGATTTATGGGCATTATTGAGGGTACACTCTTCCTAACAAATCTAGTTTCCTTTTTTTTTTTTTGGGCTAGCAACATGCTTTCTCAGATAAGTTTCTTAGAATGTCAGCTTGATCATTATCTATTGTATATTTTTAATTTTGGTTTTATTAACGATAACAGCTTTGCGGTTCATGGGGACTGATACTGTGGCCATAATTGGGCCCCAATCATCCGTTACGGCTCATGTGATTTCACATGTTGCAAATGAGCTCCAAGTGCCTTTGTTATCCTTTTCTGCAACAGATCCAACTCTGTCTTCACTTCAGTACCCGTTCTTCGTTAGGACAGCACAGAATGATCTGTTCCAGATGGCTGCGATTGCTCAAATGGTTGAGTACTATGGATGGAGAGAGGTAATAGCAATCTATGCCGATGATGATCATGGTAGGAATGGAATAGCTGCACTGGGGGATCAACTTGCCGCGAGACGTTGTCAAATCACTTACAAAGCTGCTTTGAATCCTGTAGCAACTCGAGCTGACATCACAGATGTCTTGGTTAAGGTGGCTTTATCAGAGTCCCGGATTCTTATTCTTCACACTTATTTGGGTTGGAGTTTAGAAGTATTTGCTGTGGCACAATATCTTGGGATGATGGGTAGTGGATATGTGTGGATAGCTACAAATTGGCTTTCAACTCTCTTGGAAACTAATTCTCCCCTCCCTCCAGAGAACATGGAGAATATTCAAGGAGTTATTACATTGCGTATGTACACACCAGATTCGGAACTAAAGAGACGCTTTGTCTCTAGGTGGAGCAACTTGACAAGTAAAGTGACGACTAAAGGCCCTATCGGGCTGAGTACCTATGGCCTATACGCCTATGATACTGTCTGGCTACTTGCTCATGCAATTGATGCATTTTTCAATCAAGGTGGAAGGATCTCATTTTCTAACGATTCCAGATTAGATAAGCTAAGTGAAGGGAGCTTACACCTTAATGCTATGACCATCTTTGATGAAGGGAACTTGTTGCTCAACAGCATTTTAAAGGTTAATATGACTGGTGTAACAGGACCGATGAAGTTTACTTCGGACAGATCCCTATTTCATCCTGCATATGAAGTTATTAATGTGATTGGAACGGGCTCTAGGAGAATTGGTTATTGGTCAAATTATTCTGGCTTATCAGTTGTGCCTCCCGAAACACTCTACACAAAGCCACCTAATCGTTCCAGTTCAAGTCAACAACTGTACGGTGCAGTCTGGCCTGGACAAACAACACAAAAACCTCGTGGATGGGTTTTCCCGAACAATGGAAGGCATTTGAAAATTGGAGTTCCAAATCGAGTCATTTATCGTGAATTTATTGCACAAATACCAGGCACCGATATGTTCAAAGGGTACTGCATTGATGTTTTTACTGCTGCCCTGAACTTGTTGCCATATGCTGTCCCATATAAACTAGTACCATTTGGGGATGGTATTAAAAACCCAAGTTGCACTGAGCTTGTGCGGTTGATCACTGCTGGTGTGAGTATGAAATCAAAGCATTTATTATACTTCTGATAAGCTGTGTGCTTTCTATCTAATTCTCTGCCATTTTCTCTTGCATACAGGTCTACGATGCTGCAATCGGTGACATTGCAATCATCACTAATCGAACAAGAATGGTGGATTTTACGCAGCCATATGTTGAGTCTGGTCTAGTTGTAGTGGCACCTGTTAGGAAATTAAACTCTAATGCTTGGGCTTTTCTGAGGCCATTTGATAAAAGGATGTGGGCCGTGACAGGAACCTTTTTCCTAATTGTTGGAGCAGTTGTTTGGATTTTGGAACACAGGATGAATGATGAATTTCGCGGCCCCCCTAGGAAACAAGTTGTCACTATTCTATGGTGAGTGCCTAAGAAATATCTACAAATTTTTAGGACAAAATGAAAATTTTCTTTTCTTTTCTTTACTATGTTCCCACCTTGAACAATTTGGAAGATAAAAGAGATCAAAAGAATTACAGCTACCACCACATGGAAACTGCATTAACATTACTGCACTTTGAAGTTGAAGTTCCTTTCCTTCATTCAACATATACATCTTTTCCTTTGTTAACTAAAGATCAAATGACACAAATGGTTTAGTATCTTCTTTCTTTCTTCCAATTACAATGCTTATTTTCCAAATTAATCATTTGGCGTATCTTCTTCATTCAAGTTGCTCTGTGCCTTATCTTTGTGCATTCACTTTGCAGGTTTAGCTTTTCGACATTGTTCTTTTCCCATAGTAAGTGTTCTGACATTGATTTTAACAATTGTCTTTGCTTGCCACTCAGAGGAATTGAAGTTCCCTGTTTCCTGTTTTTTGCAGAAGAAAATACAGTCAGCACCCTTGGTCGCCTTGTGCTTATCATATGGCTCTTTGTGGTTCTAATAATCAATTCAAGTTACACTGCAAGTCTGACCTCAATACTCACAGTGCAGCACCTTTCTTCGCCCATTAAAGGGATTGAAAGTCTAATGAAAAGCGATGCCCCAATCGGCTACCAACAGGGTTCATTTGTCCAGAATTATTTGAGTGAGGAACTTAAAATTCATGAATCTAGGTTGGTTCCTCTCAACTCCCCAGAAGAATATGAAAAAGCCTTAAAGGACGGTCCCAATAAGGGTGGTGTTGCTGCAGTGGTTGATGAGCGTGCATATATAGAACTCTTCCTTTCAAGCCGGTGCGAATTCAGTATCGTAGGTTCAGAGTTCACCAAAAGTGGGTGGGGATTTGTAAGTAATTCCTTATCAACAACACATTTTTTTTGTGGAAATTCTCTCTTTTGGAACAAGCTTTTGTGATTCACCGAAATTCACAATCACCATGCACTGCAACAGGGTGTGGATGATTGCTCATTGTCATCATACCAGAAAAGAATAGTATTTCCTAATGGTCTTCCTTTCTATAAAATGACCAAAATGTTAATCCTGTGAAGGCACACCGGATGGATCACTAAAACTGGCGGCTAGGGTGTGCACCTTTCAAGTGTTTGCTAACGCTTGACATGTGTATATGAACAATTATGCCTAAATGTGTGTGTATCATTTCTGTTTCTGCTCTGCAGTAATATTTCTAAAAGAAAAGAGAACAATTCTTGTTTATTTTCCTTTTTGGGTGGCCGGGGTAGTAACTGAGAAATTGCAGTTAAATCATAATAATAGATCTGTTAGTTTTAAAGCAGCAAGGAAGGGTAATATATAAATAAAAAAAGACAGTCCCAAAACTTTAAGATTCATGATAACTGTATCTGCCTAAAAGATGCTGCTTGACTATTTCCTTAGCCGTCTTCTGTACATGCTAATGTCAAAGTAAAACATCTATATATTCTTATGTGAAGGGATATGTAAATCACCCTTAACTGTCCATACATGTTGAACATTTTTTTCATAGTCAACTACTTATAGTTATTGTACTGCTCTGTTCTAACTTACCAGGCCTTTCCAAGGGACTCTCCTTTAGCAGTAGACATGTCAACTGCCATTTTGCAACTGTCGGAGAATGGTGAACTCCAAAGGATCCATGACAAATGGCTTATGAGAAGTGCTTGCAGTTCACAAGGTGCAAAGCTTGAAGTGGATCGGCTTGAGCTGAAAAGCTTTTCAGGCCTCTTCCTCATAAGTGGATTAGCATGCTTCCTTGCTCTCCTTGTTTATTTCATTCTGATGGTACGCCAGTTCATCCAGCATTACTCTGAGCCTGAGGAGTCTGATTCGTCTAGTCGAAGCTTACGATCAGCGCGTCTTCAGACATTCCTTTCATTTGCTGATGAAAAGGAAGAGGCAACAAAAAGCCGATCCAAGAGAAGGCAAATGGAGAGGGATTCAATTAGAAGCAACGAGGGAGATGGATCATCAAATGGTTCCAAGAAAAACCTTACTAAGATATCTTCAAACAGAAATGTTGGTTTTGAAATGCAACCTAATTAGTTCATCCTGAACCAGGTTATATAATCTTTTACTTGTAGCTTACATATTTTATTATCATATTTGGTTTCTCACCATTGTAATTCTTACTATGCTGGTCCTCTGAATGTGTCTTTTAAATCTTGGCAGTCTGCGCATTAATGTTGGTCTCATGCTGCTGTACTAATATACATTATGCAATTTAACTTGAGAACTAATTTAGTACTGCTGTACTTTCTTGGTTATCTAAATAAACACTGAAAACTGATTCTGTAAATAACAGAGGTTCATCAGAAGCTCCTGGTTGTCTGCCTCTCTTTTAAAACCTCCTTCCAGCATCTTAGATATTGGTCCGTCCGTCTAAACTCAACCTGATAAAGTTCCAGGCATACTTAAGTTATGTTTTTCGCCCCTTAACGAACTTGAGTTTTTCCTTATTGGCTCAATTGTGTATTTATTTGTTCTTAAAGGTAGTTATTCCAGTCTGGTGAATCAACAGCCATATTGGGTTAGGTCAGAGTTTTTAATAGCAAACTTATGGCTGATTATTGGATATCGCTAGTTCACCTTAGAATTGTGAAGGACTATCACTCAAAAGAAGCAAAAATGAAGTTTGTTTAGGATATACTTGCTGTATGCTGATGCTAGGGATATTGATACCCCTATATATGGGACTGGTTAAGTTTTAGTTAGAGCCACTCCCAATTACAGCAAGACCAATTCCAGAAACCCATGACATGCTCCAAACTAAGTTCCATTCACCTATGGAATGCCGTACAGGGTGGCGAATGTGATGAAAAAATGCATTATCGCAGACCACCCACATCACACTCCCCAATCTGTAGGCATTTATGCGCACAAAAGAGTGTGGTACATGATATGAACCATGTTGCCTATGAAAAAATAAAGAGACAAAAAATATGTAGTACAATGCGAAGAGGACAAAGTGAAATCAGTAAATAGCAAATGAACAGAGAACTGAACAAGAAATGCTGGATGATAGCGAATAAAAAGATTAATCAGCTAGCATTTCATATATTATTAGACTATAGCAATTTTTAAATGTAACACACACCCTGTAACGGATGAGTTACCTGGACTTTGATAGTGTCCATTGGCAGTGAGAAACCTACTTCATACCACGAGTCCTGTTAAGCAGTCAGAGTGGGCAAGGGGTCAAATTACATTGCTTTTAAAATACTTGTGAAAGCATTCCTCTTCCCTACAGTACTTGTACATAATTCTGTATACTCAATCTAGAATTTCAGGGATTCTGTTCAAAGTTTAATCTGAGGTGCTAAATGCAAATCTCGGTGGAGGTCAAGATAATTTACTGCTTTTAGAAACTTGCCCAATTTTTAATCTGATTCAAAAGCTTATAGTCTGAGTTCCATTTCATTTGCCGACCTTTCTGTTGTGTCATACATATGTATCAGACAATTCTAGCCATGAAAAGATCAATGTTATTGCTTCTCGATTCTGTGCTCCATTTGAAGTAAAAGAGCATGGATTAAAACTATTCTAGCAAACACCCCCTTTGTTCAATGATTTTTCCATCTTATTAGACAAAAATTCTGTTCTTGTTCCGAAGGTGAAGGCGCTGGCTTATTCTAAGATTGGATTGTGGGAACAGGAGATGAGAACAAAGGATTAGGAAGGAGATGCCTTAGTATGATGTTGTAAAGTATAGGCTGCTGATTATAATAGTGCAGATTCTGAATTTCCTAATAACATTTGAGATCCCACTTAGCAAGGAAATGTGTCGAGGTCAGAATAATTTGATAACTTTAGGTCTACCATTCCAGTAAAACTTTTTATATTTTTTCTACAGTTAAAATAAGAGAAAGCACTAAATGGGATCTGGAGGTCCTGATATATCTTATTATCATAGAAATGGTAGATTGTATTGATCACTTGATTATGCATAAGTAAATTAGCAAAGGATCCAGACTCAAATATGTGCTTGTAATTCAATCTATAAGACCAACATACAGATGCTGTCAGCGAGGCTCTGTACTCCATAGCTTTTGATATCAATCACCATAGTTGAATAACACAATCATTTACATCAAAACGAAAAAAGAGATACATGTATATTAGGACTGTTTCGACGTCTAACTCAGTAATGCTGTGTGGTTCTCTCCCCTTCTGTGGAGTCTCTTTCGTCTTTCCCTCCCATATATAATAACATATAGGGGACACTTCGGGTAGGGTTTTTAATATTGCTGTTCTGTGGTGTGCTGAAAGGTCTTCAGGACAAGATCCACATAAAGACTGTAGACCATACTGTGACTGCAATGGATGCAACCAGGTAAGTCCACAGGAACAGGACCGAACACTCATCTTGCCCCACATCGAATAGTTGGACCATGGTACCTACATTATCATTCATTCTCGTCATAATTAGTTTGATTGAGGTAAAATAAATAGTATTAGTTATGATGAAAAAACCTCAGCATGTATAGTAATGATATTATATGGCTGCTACTGTTTTACTTTAATTTTTGTTGCACCCATTAAACTGTCAGGATTATAGTTACTAATTCCTCACCGATACTCATTGCAGGTGGCAGTGTAAACTGAACCATTAGGATAAAGTGGTACAAGGGGTCCGATGGAAGGAAGCCGAGATTGCTGGCTGCTTTAAATATACCGATTCCAATCAGGGGAAGTATCATGTATCTCACACAAATGACTGCAACGATGATCAATGGTTTTATTTTAGCCTTGCGTATGCCTGTTCAACACACAGCAATGATCTGTCAGAGACTGTAGTTTTCCCACTACATAGTTTGTATTCAATAGAGCATTAAGAGCTCTTTTTACCTACGAGGTTGCCTCCTAGTATGAGGGTGATGCAAGGTATTGTTCCATCCCTGCACATTTAAGTTATTATATGTTGTCAATTGGCCAGTAAAGAACTTTAGATGAGATGAGACATTGTTGAATTAAAAAGAAATATATGCAAAATTTCAGAAAGTATTGTAATGTTCCAAACTACTTTAAAATTCAGGGATTGTTAAGGTTACAGCATATATGTGTTACAGAATGGAGAGTGTTTCAATTGAATTGTCATCTATTAGAGCATATTCAATCAGTAATTTATCATTAACTGTGAATAGTACATACCCAAGTAACTTGACAGAGTCCTGGATCACTCGCAGAGGTGCAGTGTCACCAATTATAAGGTTTCTCAACCATGGAGTTGCCCCAAAGATGAATCCCGCAATCTGATCAAAGATCGAGAAGCTTATTTTGTTACTTGCTTTTGCATTTCGTAGAAATAAGAAAATTCCACTCATTAAGCACATAAATGAAGGTGACATTTCGAGAGCACTCACTGAACCAAGTGTTGGAGGTTCTAATATCGCATCCCATATCTGGAGCAGAAATTCTTTTAGTTTATCCCAGAATGATGCAATCGGTTTCTCCAGCTTGCTGGTGGATACTTGGTGCACAATCTGCAAAAAAATTCAAGAAATGATTCCGAGTGTTGATTTTTGATTTTTGTGTGAGCCAATAATTCATTGGCCAGGTACTATAATACTCTCTTTTCTTCTGCTTAGTCACTGGACTTCCTAGGAAGTTAGAACAAAGAGAACTCACAGTTTGATTTTCTGCTTCGTGTTCAGTGGATTTCGTTGATATGACTATAGCAACATGCTCTTGATCTTCGCCCTCAAGAAGATGAGTGTTCCCATTAGCATCAAAATCTTTGTTAGGTAACTTGACCTCCTCAGTTGCTTTTAGTGCTTTGTATTTCAGAGCTGAACTTCGCATTACTTGGTAAGTATAAGTCCATATGTAAATTGAGCCAAGCTACAAAATATGAGAAAAACCATTATAAGAACATAGATTGAGAACAGATCACTCCAAACTACTTCTCAAATGATACAGGGAAAATAAACTTGAAATGGGAACAATATTGAATTCTTTGAGACTGTACATTGTAATCTGAGCAGATTCTACCAGTCTCACTGCGACGTTGGTCATTTTAGATAAAAAAAAAAGAGCAGGCACTTGTTTCCATTGCATCACATGTTAACCATCTTGTAGTATCATTCTTGGAACTATAGAAAACTGCATGTAAAAACTCCACAGTATATGGATTTTTTTTGGACTAGTTGATGTTTTTGTTGTGGTTCAGAAACGGACTTGATGTTTTTGTTTTTGTTGATGTTAACTATCTTGTAGCATCATTCTTGGAACTATAGAGAACTGCATGTAAAACTCCACAGTATATGGATTTTTTTGGACTAGTTGATGTTTTTGTTGTGGTTCAGAAATGGACTTGATGTTTTTGTTGATGTTAACTATCTTGTAGTATCATTCTTGGAACTATAAAGAACTGCATATAAACAGTATATGGATTTTTTTTGGACTAGTTGATGTTTTTGTTGTGGTTCAGAAAGGGACTTGATCCTTGTAAGGGTCAAAATTAGTAAGGACTACCAAATTGAGTATCTTAATGCCTATGACCATTTGGGGTGTTTTGTTATAATTTTTTTGGATTAGAGCATGCAAGGCTGCCTTACCGCCATGGAGAAAGACGAGTATGAGAGTCCAATGGAAGCACAAGCGTCGTGATCATCACCGAAAGGGCTGCCATCTTCCCTACAGATTGCAGGCACAAGTATGAGGAGAATGTTTCCCAGGTTTCCTGTTTAACAAACGTTACATTGACAGACTAGTGAGAATTCGGATTTGTATTGCTGAAATTGGAGAAAAAGTGTAGGAATATGCGTCTCTGGGGATTACCGGATGAACATGTAGAGATGATCAGGCCTTCCAAAGACTGCTCTGGCTTCAGTAATTTCACTACTATCCATCCTAGTATTCCCCCGAAGAGAAAGGTTAGGCCAATGTTAACAGGCATAAACCACCTGAAGAAATGATAAAACAGAGAAGAGTTAGGAACAGCAGTAGAGAGACACTTCAAAGTTGATGGTTATCTTGAAAGCAAAGGCTACTTGCATGTCCCATTTGTTTTTAGCAAGAGAAAAGAAAATGCCTTGTTAGTTGTTGCTGCCTCAAAAGCACCAATTCAAGCCTCAAATTTGTTGAAAACTGTGTCGTCTTGGTATGTGTCAAGCATGCAGTAGCTTAGGGCCATTTTGGTTCAGCTTTCTCAAAATCGTTGTCGATAACTCAAAATATAAAATCATTTTCAGAGAATCATAGAAGACGAGTTATCTATGTTTTTATAATTGACTTTTCAAAAAATGGTAGTATTACTCTTTTAGAAATTGAATCAATCAGAATTTTCTGATGTAATTTGGGCCTGCTTGGTAGGCATTTTATTTTTGGCATTTTGTTTTAACTTGAAAGGTGAAACAAAACAAGGGTTTTGTTGTAGAGTGTGTTGAATAGTAATTGAAAGTATGTTTGATAACGTCTTAAGTATCAACAGGCCTGTGGCCTAGCGGTACCAGACCCCTACTCCCCAAAGGAAAGTTAGGGGTTTGAACCTCAGTGGAGGCATGTGTGTGTGAGTTTTCAAAAAAAAAAAAGGTATTTTAAGTTTGAAAAACATAATGGTTTGTTTTAAAATGACATTTCTGAGTTTATTTTATTTTATTTTTAAATATATATATATATATATATATATTTTGTTGGAGACATTTTTTAGGTGCAGGATTCAAGACTTGAAGATTTTATTGCCTTGGATATCGCTACATAACCAAACGCAACAGTGCCGAAACATATAAAAACATCAAATTGGTGTTTTGATTTTTGGCATTATTCACGAATTATTTCTGCAGTATACAAAAACAAAATAATTTTTACGAAACTTTTTTTCACTGTGCACGGTTACGTTACAGGACAAAAACAAAAACATCAAATCAAAACACGAACAGGCCCTTTGATTGTTGTTATGTTTCCTCTTTGTAGTTCTTTTTCTTTTTTTAAGAAACAAAAAATATCAAGAATTAACTAGGATTTTATATCACTGTGCTTTAACAATATATATATATATATATATATATATATATATTAAAAGTTTAAAATAATAATAATAAATGTATTAGAGCATTCTTACTACTTTGTAAACCTTGTTTCACTAATAAAAAATAAAAGTAAAATAAAAATTAAAAAATTAAAAAATTAAAAAATAAAAGTAGAACTATTAAAAGAGTGCACAGAGAAACAGCGTTATGTTTTGTCTCAAATAGCCTACCATGAGATGATGTCTTGGAGAGTGACAGTCTCAGCCAAACTTGCAAACATGAGCGCGGGAGTAAACACAATGAACACGATCTGCAATCAATGCATTAACATAAAATTCTTAATTTTTTTTTTATTAAAAAAAAAAAATCAACTTATGCATTTTTTAAAAAAATTGTCGGCTGACAGAGCCAAATAAATGAGTTAATTATCGAAAAAAAATAAAAAATCAAGTGCAATATTAAACACAAAATGCACAGCTTACACTATTAAGAAATGATCCCAAAAACGTGTGTGTGTGTGTATATATATATATATCAAGTATATAATATATATACTTGAGCATGAAACGTATTGCATGTCTTAATTTACCTTGTTGAGAGACTTTCTTGCATCCACTGGTAGAAGGTTGAGATAATTAGTTGCCATTAAAGCTCCTAATATGGTGATTATCAGCACTTGCAACATTGGCATAGAAGACACCTCAAATAATGTCCAGAAACCCATCTCTCTCTCTCTAAATCTCTCTCTCTCTCTCTATATGTAAGTATGTATCGGTGTGACCTGAAAGAATTAAAGGAGAATTCTTGGATGTAGCCTGGAAAAAGAATCAAAGAGAACTGAAGTTAGTGAAAACCAACTTGAAAAGGTAAAAGTGAGACGCACAAAAAGCTTATGTGAACAGTGAACTTCTATGGTATATTATATATTTTATTAATTGAGAATATAGATACTACAAATGAAAATTACATGTCCTTCTTCATCTGGGGAGAGGAAAGAAGTATGAAGTTACCATGAAGTTTCCACTACCCTGTTTGGATTCAAGTAGTTTTTGAATTTAGCAGTGGGAGGGACAAAATGTGACTATCAAATTCAAAAAAATTTGAACTCAAAACAACTGAACAAAATATTATATACATGGAATTAAGCTTCACCCCTATTTCTATAAATTATTATTTATGAAATGGTAAATGAATAAGATATTAGGGTTTTGCTGTTTTAGTTTATGAAAAGTTATTTTAGAATTTTTTTTTTTTTTTAGTATTATACGAGGAGGGTATTTAATTTATTATGTAATATAAACCAAGCAGTTACCTATTTTGTCCCCATCTGGCACCCACACTCCCGCGTAAATGAATGAGATGTTAGGATTTTGGTGTTCTAGACTTTCAATTTATGAAAGGCTATTTTAATACCTTATTACACAAGGGTATTTTGGTAATTATGTATTTATACCCGTTTTACCCCTATCCCGTGAAAGGGTTTCTTCATTTCTGTACTTCGTCACCGTTTCAAAACTGTCCTTCCCAACTGAAAGAATAATTTGCCTATTAGGGTTGAGTGAGCTTCCTCAATAAACTTGTACTTATGAGGACTTTTGAGGAATAGTATTTTTTTATTAAGCAAGAGGATGAGTCTTAATCCATCTTTGTACTTAATTATCTCGAGTAAGTCCGAGAAGCCGCTTATATACCAACTAACAACTCATACTATATTACTACTTTTTGCTTTTTTTTAATGTAAAAATAGTTATTTTTTTGTCCAATTTGCATAAAAAAATAAATAAATAAAAACTAAATTCATGAAAAGAAACAAGATACAAGACAAGACGTTACGTGACAACTGACCACACCACCATTAAATAAAACAGAAAAGTAGTTTTGATGAGGAAAAGGCCAAATCAATAATGGCTACTTTGTGTGGTCTAGAAAGAGAAGGAATACTTCTTGAAAATAAAGTCGTTCACTAATTATTTGATGATTCACCAGTCTAATAAGTCTGATCCGAGAAGGAGTTCGGATCTTTTGGATTATGAGATCCGAAAAGGGTTTCGGATCTTTTCATTACCTGGGTTAGACGGTTTTGATCATTCACGTGTGTAAGAACACAGGTGTAATTGATGTAGACCGTTAGATGCACCTGATTCAAGCTTTTCAATGAGGCGAGAAACGATTGCCTTCTAAACTTGTATCGGAATGCACCAACCCAGCTTCATCCGCTTAATTGACCCAGACTCGCATGGATCTCACCCGAAACTATCAAGGCACTCTTTATTTTGGGAGAGTCCATCATAAGAAAACACGTATTAAATTAAGATTAGTGTCTAGAAACAGCTCAGAGGAACCAGTAGATAAGTTCCAACATCAAATTGAATAACAAAATTACTACATTCCAAGTTTATTTGTTCACGCACAATACACATACATACGTAGATTATATATATATATATATATTTGAGGCTTGAGAAAATGGACGTTCCATCCAATAATAATAAATAAATAAATAAATACAAGGAAAGAAAACATACAACAATTAGATCAAGATCGAAAAAACGCAAGAAAGGTTGAGAAAACTTAATCTGGAATTATCTACTTATATATATATATAACAAGCGATATATGTGGAATCACTGCCAAAAAAAAAAAAATTGAAAAAAACTATACCACAATTTATGAAGAGAAAACGCGAGAATTTTAGCTCTGAATCAAGTCGAGGATCGATTCAGCAAAACATATTTGGTTTCACAAAAAAATATCGTTACACACTGCATACACACATATGAAAAAGAAAAACACACAAACACACACACACACATTAATGGCTAAATGAAGTAAGTGATGAAGGAACCTGCAATTAAGTGTGGATTAATGACGCCAGGAAATTATTTGATGCCCGCTGATGAACAAGAGTTGATGGGGGAAAGAAGAGCCACTTTGATGTGTTATATATAGCCATATAACAACACACACACACACATATATATATTTTATATTTTGATAGGATACATATGATATATAGGCAACGGTGGTGACCGGTGGAATGCATATTCAGTCTATATTTATCGGACTATGGGGTCAGCACCTGCATGCGTGTCTGTCCAAGTTGTCCAAGAGAGAAGGAGAGGAGAGACACAATCACAACTTACTTTCCCTCTTTTGAAGTTTTTATCCAGTACGTGCGGGCTTATCATACTAATCCTGAACACGAATGTTAACTCCCATTTGGAAAATGATGATAAACTAGACTATGAGGATTTGATACTCCCTAAGATTGAGATCACAATTTATGATTGAAATATATACTTAAAAAAAGAAAAGAAGATATTTTACAATTTTTAAGTATTTTTAAAAAAATTATTGGACTCTAGCATAAACATGGATTTTTTTTTTTTTTAACCGTTACTCTTTTGATTTTATGAAAAATTAAACTGTCATTTACGTGTGGAATGCTTAAATAATTGGGGTCTCTCTTCTAGTTTCAAAAAAAAAAACTGACTTGACTTATGGGTGTTGGGTGTAGAATGCTTAAATAATAAGGGTGTCCCCTCTAGTTTCAAAAATAATGCGAACCTTCCCTATAATTCTGGTCAAAGTACCTAACACTAACCTCTCTGTCATAAAATTTAAAAAATAACACTGACCTTTTCCGCAGTTCTTGATTAGAATAACGGTACCATACCTGCCATAAATTTCATTAGTTTTGCTGACCAATGTCATGCCTGATAAAAATCTAAAAATTCAATTTTGCCTAAAAAATTTGAAAGGGCACTGTTGTCCATATATTGTAATGGTAAAAATGTACCGACTATAATTGTCATTTCATTTTTTCGATAACCCATAATGTTACACGTATATATTAATGTTATATTTAAAATCATAAAAGACAATTATGTTATTTAGACATTGTACAGGAATAGTAGGTGTAATTTACCCATGATTTTAGTGTTGGACATGACATGAATGTCAGTTTCTAAGATCCGAATCCTATTCAGTCATGTCTACCTAAAAATTGAATTGATTTGTTAAAGCATCAACTTTTCATTTTTTGGTGGCTGGTGGGTGAAGAATATACATTAATTTGGGGTATTTTTGACATTTTAATTTTATGATGTTCTTGACAAAGGATTTATAATATACAATACTCTTTGACTTTCTTGAGTTGATGCATTATGATTGGCAAATTTTTGGTCGTGGAGTGTGTGGGTGGCAGTACCGAATCTAAACCCCGTCCAACGTCAGTGCTTACTACTGACTAGTGACTATTGTGTACCGGACCACGGTCTCGCAATAGACAACTGTTCTAATGAACGTGAAACTTGTTTTTATTTATGTCCTTCCAAAAATATGTAATAGCTGCCCCAACTTGAATTCCATTATTGTCAATTTTTAAACAATACTTTGAATTTTTTTTGGAATTTATAAATAATTGAATAGGTTTGTGTCCCCTAGTCAAATATCTTCTGCCTCAAAACAATTAAATTTTAATTTAACATGTTTAAGTTTAGCTCATTTATTTGATTTCAAACTCAAACTCAAGTTTGGTATCAAAATCAAAATACTTGGATATAAATCTTTGATGAACTATGTGGGTAGGTATGATGTGAGTGAGTGCGAGACACTGGGCGAGTTACCACATTAACATATTACGAGTGTCATGATCTCATATCGTCTAAAAAAGGTGTATTATATGTATGTTCAATACTCTATACAACGTATTTTAAAATCGTAATGATCATAAATGTAACAAAAATTGACAATTAAAATTATTAATGCTGACGTAGTACCAAAATGAATGACATCTTGGAAAGTCCGAAAGAGCCAAAAGCTCAATGAATAAGTCATGACATATTTTTAAGTCCTAGTTCATGAACATCAATTAACTAGTGAAAATGTTATTGATCTATATTGTCTTTATTGTTGTCAAAGTAACGTGGTTATTATTGATAATGATATGGAATAATTATTTATAATTGAATATTATTTGGCATCAATAAAATAAAGTTTTGGGAAAGCTATTGCTTATAGTTTTGTGAAAATTGTAATCATTTTGACTTGTTAGACTCAAAATCTAAACTTCTCAAGCCAATAAAATATTGACATTCATCTCCCTCTGTAATGTATATACAAACATGAACGCTTCTATACAAGGGCGCAGCCATCGTGCCCTAATTTTTTTTATTTAGTTTTAATGTATATACAAACATGAACGTTTCTACACAAGGACGCAGCCACCGTGCCCTAATTCTTTTTATTTAGTTTTACTCTTTTTCATCGTCAAATATCTTTTGACTCCCTTTTCCGAACAAACCCTAATTTTTCTTTGCTTCTTCGTATGCAATAGACTTGAATCATTAATCTTTACTTAAAACTGTAGACGAGATATCACTATTGTACAATTTTGATCGTCCTTTAAATTTATTATTGCAATTTTATGGAGATAGTGTCCATATTTTATGATTTTAATATTCTTTATTACATTATTTTAAAAAAAAAAAAAATATAATGACAAACTACTTACATCGTTATTTCACTTTTATTTTTCAGCTTATTGCACTTTTTTGCTTGTTATGATAGTTGGAATTTTTTTTATTTTTTAAATTATATATTTTGAAATAAATTCTTGACTCTGACTCGTCATGTTCTCACAATAAAATGAGAGTGGTACCACCGGAAATAAAATATTCCATTCACGAAGACCCCTTGGGACACAATTATTTGAGGCGTCTAGTAGTTAATAGAGTGCGAAAGAAATGTCACTTACCTACCAAATAAAATTTGGAAATTTAAGGCACCTATCAGCTTTCGTCAAAGCCAAACGCGGTATGATTTACATGTAAATATGAGCCACACGTTTTTTTCGTTTTTTTGGAATTATCATAACACACCTGTCAAAAATGAAAGAAGAGACCATTATATCACAGTATTTAATTAATTTGGAGAACTGAATTTGAATCTCAATTTGTTTGTCCAAATTAATTGGAGAACTAAAGTTGAATCCGAATTTGTTTGTCCAACTAGTTGAATCCGAATTTGTTTGTCCAACCATGCCCGGGACCTAATGTTTGATTTAACATAGTTCTAATTTTGGTCATTAAAAAGAAAATTTTTGTCATCTATTGTGACACTCACCATTAATGGCGGCTAAAACACTTCTAACGTGCCTTTAGTCTGCAATCCGGTGTCGACCCTTATAGCACTGCTCTTATTAAGAAGTTTATTGAATAAATACATGCACGATTTTATTGAAGGAAGACTCTCTATTAGGCTTCATTATTTTATCATCATCGCCGTCATTCTTGCTTAAATACTATATGAATGAAGACGACCGCATCAATTTTCTTTATTTCATTCTATTTTATTACAACTCATTTCCCCTCTAAATTCAAATATCTAACTTTTAATGACTTCATCTCATATTAATTCTGGACGCTTTCTCTTACTCCGACCATTTATGCAAATTAAACTTCATCTTCTCACCAGTACATCTATGGGTTTTCCGTATAACCTAAGCCTGTTCTTTCTAATATTATTCACTAATAGGTGTCACATTACCTAATTGTCCATCTAAACATCTACATTTAAAGCTGAGCGTTCGGCACCATACAAGATAGTTAGCCTAATAAATATTCTATAAATTTTTTGTTTTAGTTTAAATGACATTAATTTATCACACAAACCTCCATTTTATCAACCTCTGCCAATTTTATTTCTTCAAAATATTCTTTATTTTTTCTATTTTAAACTTTCAAAGTCCAAAAAAAAAAAAAAAAAAACAGTGAACCGTTGGATCATGTAAGTCATGTGTGATCCAAGGACTGAGCTCTCACAATTGCCACTTATCACACAGTTGTCAAATGTATTACGTAAAAAAGAAGTTAGATTTAGGAGGAAATGGTAATTTGAGACGTTGCTTTTAAAAGCAAAGCTGTGATCAGAAGAAGAGCACATTGGTGCTTTTCACGCACAACCAACATTGGCCAAACAGTATGTA
>JAOTQH010000031.1:4639409-4649552 GCA_025631255.1 Cornus kousa
TCTAGACATTGCTCAGATATTGTTCATACTTCTAGCTTCATTCATATATGTTGTAGCTGAATCAGGAATTTCAAAAGGATTTCCATTCTTCCTAGAAACTCCACCTATGCAATGGTCTTTTCTTTGTCTCTAATGTCTTGAGTTTTACTAGGAATAAGATATTTTCCCATTCACGTTGTTCTCTATGGAAGAAGGGACATAGGCCTTCTTATTAATTTTCTTGGTAGTGATCTCCTTTTTAATTATAATTAATTTCTTGAGTTTCAACCTTTGGTTGCGTAACTTCTCTCCTTTTTCGAGTGACATTCATTAATAGTCCTTCTGTTCTGCACTTGGGCCTCAAAAGCATTGTACATCTCCTTTCTATCTTTTTATATATTCAACGTTTTTCATCTCGACTCTTAACAAGTTATAAGTTTTTACTGTTCTTATATAATAGCAAATTTGTAATCTCTTATTCAGTTCAGTAAGTATTTTATAATTAGTATTTTTTTTCTTGGTTTTCTTTAGAACACACACCCTTGCAAAATCTTATTCCCTTCTATTTGTCAAAATAGCTGATAAGCAAACCTTTATTGTCCCTATATTCAGTCAGAATTGTGCTGTCAAATTTCTTTAGATGTTGGTCATTTCCTGTATAATCTTCAGGGACTTCTTTATTAATTTTGCTTGTATTAAAGCTAATACTGGCATTGCCACATTTAATATGTCTAAAGGTGGTTCCATGCCAGTTCTCATTGGAGAAAGAAGTTTAGATGCCAGACTTCATATTAATCCTTAACAACATTCAATTAGATATTGCTGATGTCACAAATTTTGTTCACCCTGGAACTCCTCTTGATGATGAGGCTGCACAAAGGGGCACTTCAGTCTACCTTGTCGAGCGCAGAATCGACATGCTTCCCAAGCCTCTAACAGAAGGTAATGTTTCTCTTTAATTCCCTTGGTACAATGCTTCCCAAGCCTCTTGATGATGATCTCATGTTTAATGTCATCTTTCTTTGGTGGTCAAACATTTAATTGGTGCAAAAGCCTTTGGGTAGCTTGCTCAGATATAAGCTTTATGTTGCAGATATTTGTTCACTTCGAGCTGATGTTGAGAGACTGGCTTTCTCTGTTATATGGGTACATGCTTCTTAAGTCCCTCTATAATACTTAAATGTCAAGCAACTATGATTTTCTTTTTTTTATACTAATAGTAATTATGTATCTGATTGAATTATAAACACTGCTTGTTGATGTCTCTCTTATTTGCTCTCCTACCCCACTCCATTCTTTCTGCACTATCAATAGTCAGTGAGTTAGATGTCAACTGGATATATTAATATTTCTTTTAGTTATTTGGGCACCCATTGTGACAGACATTGGCTACATTCCTTTTAAATATGCTATAAACAGTGTAGCCTGTAATGGAAAATATTTCTAAATCCAAGTTGAGCTGAACTTGGAGAGGTTTATTGTTCGCAAGTCAAATTGATCAATTGTTACACCAAGCCAGATGAGCTGTACTGGAATAGACTTAAAAGGAAATTTTTGGATGTAGCTAAATAAAAATAAATAATGCAGAATCACACTAACTTCTTTTTCCTTGTATGTCATATGTGTGTCTGGCTTTTAAAATGACAGTTGGTCCAGTTGTATGCCGGTTTGGGTTCGGCAACACTAATTCTCCAACCAAGTTTTGTATTGTGGCTTTGAGTATGCAATGCTTCATAAGGACAATGTCCAAATCTATGCCCTAAACTTGCATCTTCTCCTTTTCTTGTTCTTCTTTGTTTTACATTGAAATTATCAAACAATTAAGGACTGATGAATATTCATCTTTGCTTTTACTTAAATGATCTCATTTCGCATAATTTTTTTTGCACATACCTTACACCTTTTCCACTTTTGTTGTGGTGTTATACTATTTCATGAACTTTTATAGTGAATGGGGATGTCTTATACTCCTATATATATGTTCTTGGGTACATATATCGTCTTATATGTATATCACTGTGGTTTGTGTGCGAGCACACATTCACTTAAAGTTGGACCAACTAATGTCTGAACTCTGAAATTTTTCTCTCTTTTGTATATCATTTAAATTTCAGGTCTTAAAGTTGGACCAACTAATGTCTGAACTCTGAATTTTTTCTCTCTTTTGTATATCATTTAAATTTCAGGAAATGACACCTGAAGTGGAGATTATTTCGACAAGATACACAAAAAGCGTTATCAAGTCAGTTGCAGCGCTGTCTTACGTTGAAGCTCAAGCGAGGATGGATGACAGGTGCTCGTATCATTCATCTATCTTTGTATATTACTCCCTCTGTACCAAAATAGTTGGGTACTTTGGGAACTGTGACTCAGAAAATTGTGAGTCACAGTTCCCAAAGTACCCAACTATTTTGGGACAGAGTGAGTATCTATTTTAGTTGACTTATGAGAAAGGTTATGAGCTAATGACATGGATATCCCTATTTTTATAATATTGCTATCATGTTTCCTATACAAGTTTGTGAGTCACAGTTCCCAAAGTACCCAACTATTTTGGGACAAAGGGAGTATTTATTTTAGTTGACTTATGAGAAAGGTTATGAGCTAATGACATGGATATCCCTATTTTAGAATATTGCTATCACGTTTCCTATACAAGTTTGTTACAATAAGAGTTATCTTGGATGTTGCTATCTTATTATCTATTTCTTATTTATTTTGTCTTCCAAGTTTCCTATTTCCAGTTTGTATACTGATGATTCTTATTTATCGTCAATTCCAGTCGCTTGATGGATCCATTAACAACAGATTTGCGAAATATGAATGCTTTAGCCAAGGTATCTGTACTTATGCCTGTACTTTTTGCGAAACTAACTGTGAATATTCTTTTCTTTTGCATTTCTTTTTTGGGGATTTTTTCCGTTAATCTTTATGTTTGTAATCTTGCAGACAATGAGGCTAATGCGTATTGAAAGGGGGGCCTTGACTCTTGCTTCTGCTGAAGTAAAATTCCAAATTGATACTGAAACTCATGACCCTCTCGATATTGGTATGTTAATTTTTTTATTTTTTTGAATTATTATTTGGTACTCTGAGATGGAACTGTTTATCATCCCAATCCAAATTGATCACGACCCTCAAGTTCTAATGATTTTGTACAAAAACAACCGCAACTTCTAATCCTTTAGCTGAGTTAAGCAACATATATATATATATGCATATATATATATATATATATGTATATATTTTCTTCACCACTACACCAGCAATAATGCAATATCACCGCTGTCGCTGCCACCATCACCGCAACCACCACCACGACTTCTCTCTCTCTCACTCTCCACATCCCATTTTTCCACCCCACCACCGTTGCCAGATCCCTCCACACCACCACTGACCTCTCAGCCACTGTCGCTACTGCCGCCACCCATTCTCAAACTAAATACACCCAGCAAGTGTTAATCCAATCCCACAAACAACTAATTTATCAAAACTCCATAATGACTTCCATCAAGATTGTCATCAACACAATAAAATCAGTCTTTGATTTTCTTCACTGCAACAGTAGCAGAACGTCAGCAACGGTGTTCGATTTATAAATTTCAGTGAAAATTGCGGAAAATTAGTTGATACCATTGTGATTGATAGTCATCTTCTTGAACTAAATTAGACCAATTAAACCTTAGTATTTGTGACGGTGAATATATGATAGGTTGGCAGAGAAATTGATATCACTCTCTACCCAAAAATGGGTATGGTGTGTGATTGCATACAGAAAAACATATATATGCATATATAGGACAGGTGAGTTGAGACTTGAGAGTGAATAGAGAGTAGTAAGTTGAGAATTAAATTAGGCACAAAGAATTTAAGGGGAAAAAATAGCCACAGAGAAAAATATATACAGTGTGTGTGTGTTTGTGTGTATATATACATATACTTCTACATAGATCTGTTAGGGTATTCTTTTATAGAACAAATAAATAAATAGAGATAAAGAATTACATTGATAAATTATATCAGAGAGAACTGTATTATATCACACGGGGGGATGAGAGGAGAGAAGAATAGAGATAAAAAATTCTAATAATATGTATATCAGATATCAGAGATAACTGCATTATATCACAGAGAGAGAGGGGGATGAGAGGGGAGAGAGATACAAAGGAGAGGGATTTCATGCATTTGGTTAGAGTGGGGGAGGGGCTAACCCTGTTATTTAGAGAGAGAGAGAGAGAAACCCACTCCTTCAACACCTTTGTCTGATAGAGAGAAGAAAGGGTAATTTTGGTATTTTAATTGACTTAATGGGTCTGACGGTTAACTAACAGTAGGGGTACTTGGAGTTAAGTCAACCAAATCTCTTGGGAGGTTGACCATGGTATGTCAAAAAGTTTAATCTTACGGTAATTGAGCCTAACCTCAGGGGAGGGCAGAGTAATCTACCCTTTTACTTATATTAAAATTTCTTCTGCTGCTGCCGTTTATGTAATCTATATATGCGGATATGTATATTTAGATAAGTCACACACACACACAGTCGCACAACACTCAACACTCTTGGTTGCAATTTGGATTTAAACCCTCCATGGATATTACCTGGTGCAATGGTAAAACCTCGGATTGACAAGCTTGAGATCTTGGGTTCAAGTTTGCGAGTAGACACTTTGTGTAAAAAAATACCAAATTTTAGGTCTTGTCTCCATTCTTTCCCCGCTGTACACTGGATAATGCAATTTATTGTACCCTCTAACTCCACTTTAAGGGGGGTGAAGGGGATTCCACTCAATCTTTCACTTGGTATTTATGTCTTTTAATCATTATTACATGTTTCCCCTTATTCTTTCTCTACTCACTTTCGTCTTTAATTAGGACCTAAAAGACCATAAACCAATTGTTACAAAGTTGGCGGCCAGCATCCTAAAACCCATTTAATTAGGCATTCTCCTGGTAAAATAAACCATCAAATTTCTAGTAATGGGCTCAATTCTTTAATGTATCTAACTTTACTGCCCAAATATTTCTTTAATAGGCAATATTTCTTGTAAAAGCTTGCAAGATTGGATGGATGAATTCTCATTATCTGATGTATCAGTAGCTATATGGATTGCGACTTTCTAGTTTCTAGTTCATTTCACATTTTCTATAAATGATTTAAAGTTCCTTTTATTTATTTATTTATTTTCTGTGTTGCATTTCTTTTTAAAGGTCTAATGCATGAATTGTATCTGCAGGAATGTATCAAATTCGAGAAGCAAACCAAATGGTTGAAGAGTTTATGCTTGCTGCTAATGTTTCAGTTGCAGAAAAAATCCTTAGACATTTTTCTTTGTGTTCGCTGTTAAGGTACATTAGTGGTTGTAATTATTGGCAGCATAATTTTCTGTTCTCCTGGAAATTTTGCTTTCAAGACCTTTACTTTTTGGGCCCAAGAATGATTTGAGACTTCCACATTCATGTTTTTTCTTTCTGCCTTTCTTCGCCCTTGCATGGCAAACTTTTTTGATTGCATCTTGGATGTGTGGATATCCATAGTTGGTGTTTAAGCATAAAAAATAAATTCCAGAGAGATACGTACAAAAATGCCTGTCTGCTTGTAGATCTCTAAAATGTCTCTTTAGCTCACGTTTCTATGAAATACAAACTAATAATGTCCATCCAAGAAATATTTTTATAAGGAATGGCTGTTTGTTTACTCAACTTGAAATCTCCTTTTTAGTAGTGTAGTGCATGGCAATGTCTTAGCTAAATTACGTGTTCCACACATCACTAGTTAGCCCTTTTTTAATAGTGGGAACAACACAGAATAGTTGCTGAAAAGCTAAATTTGATATGTTACCGAAAAGTATCTAGTAGTATGCATACTTCTGTAAACCATTTTTAAACACAGATAATCCAATAAGTTTGTACATTGTATTTAACTTTGATAAATAATAGCTGTTTGGATTTCAATCTCAGATGTATGATCTCCTTGATTAGATTTATTCAAATTTGTATCAGAGGATGGTATTACAACTGTTATGGATATTACCAAACATTTAGCTCTTGCTGTCTCATTTCTCTTTGCAGGCGCCATCCTAGTCCAACAAAAGAGATGCTTGAACCTTTGATTCGTACAGCTGCTGCTGTTGGTCTCAATTTGGATGTGTCAACTTCTAAAGCCTTGGCTGATTCACTAGATCGTGCTGTGGTGAGTTTTAGTTATTATACCATATATATTCTGGCACCCAATATGCACCTACCCTAAGCTTTAATTTTTTGTCAACCTTGAGATAATGAAACCTATTTGCAATGTTTGTTGGAATTAGGAACTTGTAGGAAATTCTTTTTTTGAGCTAATTATATTACATTTACATTAGATTGTCAAGCCAAACTTATTTGATGCAAGAAACTTACCGTTTAAGAGCAAACTGAATGTTATGTTTTGTGCAGTTACTTGTCATTAACTCTCTCTCGCTCTCTCTCTCTCTCTCTCTCTCTCACATATAGTTTTATCAATTTCAATCTATGTAGCTATCTTATCATCATCATCATTCTTGCATTTAGAGTCGGCCAAGCTATGCAGCTATATGTGTTCATTTTTATGATATACAAAAGTTTAAAGAAAATGTGTTTCAGGGTGATGATCCGTACTTTAATAAGCTAATCCGCATTCTGGCAACTAGATGCATGACACAGGTGATTTCACTCGATTAATTTAGTGAATTAAAATTATTTTTTTGTATGGAAGTTTGTCAAGCTAACTTTTTTACTTGTATGATTTACAAATTCAGGCAGTATACTTCTGTAGTGGAGATCTCAGCCCTGCAGAATTTGGTCATTATGGGCTTGCATCACCTCTCTATACACATTTCACCTCACCTATAAGGAGATATGCAGGTTGGTGGGAGATTTAATCATGGGTTGTATTGATGTTAAGATAATTATTTTTGAGTGTGGAACGTCCTTCTTTGGTCCTAAATAATATATATATATATATATATATCTCTTCCTTCTTTGGCAGACGTCATTGTACACAGGTTGCTTGCTGCATCTTTGGGGATATACAAACTTCCAACCATATTTCAAGACAGACCACAACTTACCAGTATTGCTGACAGTAAGGATTACTTCTCTTCGCTTCTAAACATTGCTTCATGTTATAGAGACGTTCGTCCTGTCTGCTTAATCATACTGCAGTTACCACTAGATTGAAATCTTGCTGTGACCTGTGCGTATGGCAAATATAATTATCTGGCTGTTTGCTTTTTTAACGGGCTAGTGCTGTTGCACATGTATGTGTTATTGTGATATTCTAGCTTGAAAATGAAAAATTAACCCCTATTCTCGTGTCTTTTTTTTTCATGGGATGGGGTGTTAAAAGTAAATTAGGACCATTTCTCGGTTTGTGAGTGTCATCCATTTTCCCATGTCTTGTCAATCCATGATTAGAACATTTGAATTGATAGCTTTACATATATGTTTATTTTATCTCCCTTATTAACTATGCAGTTCGTTTCGTATAGTGCTTTAGCTCATGAATTTATCTTGTCTCGCCCATCAATATATGGGCAATTTCCTGTGACTTTCATGTACCTCAAAAGTGGCTTAAAGAGTGTGTGTGGTTTTTTTTTTTTTTTTATAAAGCACAAAATAAGGTTGTACCTGTGGATTGATGTCCTGAGATGTACGGGAAAATAGAATAGGACTACTCAATAGGCTGTTGAAGGGCACATCTTAAAGTTCATATCTGCTGACCTTTTGTTTATAAGAGAGATACTGTGTATTCCCGTCATTTTTTATTTTTATTTTCTTTCGTTCTAGCCAATGCGATTTTGATATGTGCAAGTGCTGTTTAGTTTAGATATCAAGAATGACTTCTTTCGAACTGTGATTAGCATGTGTTATTAGGGTTGAGCTAAAATGTACTAGTGTCCGTGTCACATGTTTAATTTAAAATGTAAGAACAATGCTTATTGTCGGTATCCTTCAGATCTGAATTATCGGCATAGGAATGCCCAGATGGCAAGTCGGGCCTCAGTAGAGCTCCATACTCTCGTCTATTTCAGGAAAAGGTATGCACCAAGGGACCTTTTTTTTGTGTCTCATTATTTGTCTATGCTCTCTCTCATTTTATTATCTATGCTCTTGCAGGCCGACAGACACGGAGGCTAGGATAGTGAAAATAAGATCAAATGGCTTCATAGTTTTCGTACCCAAGTATGCCCTTATTGTCCTTGAAGTTTCATCTTCTTTTTTCCAAGTGCATTGTTTCTGTGCTAGATTGCTCTTTGCTTTCCATACTTGCTGTTGATTAGATCTTAAATTCATCTTTGGCATTTGAAGGAAAATAAATTGCACTTTTCCGGTTTTATATATGTAGAAGTCGGCCATTGATAACTGAGCTATATAATAAAACGGCAGTCATGATCAAAAACAATAATTAGAAAGTAAAATGGTATGACTTGTGTGTAAAGGCAACGAAGTGACTCAGTCTGCATGGGAGGTTGAAAAAAATATTGTATGTGCTTGCGCAGGGCGAAAGTATCTTATTATATACAGCTATATGTTTGTTAGTTTTGATTATTTTTCTATGATCTTTGCAGGTATGGTATTGAAGGGCCTGTATACTTGACGGCAAGAGGCGACAAGGGAGGGGGTGAATGGTTGGTAGATGAGCAGCAGCAGAAAGTTAAGAAGAAAGATGGTAGCATTAGCTACGGTGTTCTTCAGACTGTGAGGATACACATGGAGGTGGTGGAGCCTCAACCCAATAGGCCCAAACTTCAGCTTTCTTTAATTTAAAAATATATATACTAAAATAGAAAGGCATTTTAATTTTTTTCCTTTACCATTAGGGAGTGGTGTTAATTGTTGTAAAATGGCTTCTTAGAACAATTATGGGTGTGAACTGTGAAGCAACAGGTTGGAAAGAGATGTAAGAATATTTGGTTTTAAAATTTTTTCATTTTTCATTTTTTTAAAAATTTATTTTAAAGATGAACTTTCTAATTTTTAGTTACTCGCCGATCTCATTAATAAGAATATTACAGTCGAAATAAAACTTCCGATGGGTAAATGCTATTATATGCAAAATGATGCTTAGCATGGCTTTGCTGATTTCGAGAACAAGCCAAATTAATTTTCGAATTATAACGAGAATCATATTGTCGGGCTTCTTGGCTTTGTGCATTGCAAGACTTGTGCAAATCATTGGGCCAATAGCTATATGCTTTCTTTCAGCCCTTATGGGTTTGTACAGTTTGCTATTTTAATCTTATCTTACCATTCAAAAAAAAGAAAATATGATAGATGGGCTTTTACTAAGAAACATATTCCTATTAGATTTATAAAACTTGTTGGAAGTATGTACAAAGAGGATACAAAAACTAGATTGTGTGCTTGAGATGTTATGGATTTCCATTTTAGTAATGCTATAGGAAATTAAAATTTAAAACTCAGAAAACTACATTATTAGAATCAAAAGGTTTAAAATTAAGTTAACTAAAATATAATATATAGACTTATATGAAGGAAAAAATATATAAAAAAATAGATGGAATGTAAATTTTAATAATGCTATAGGAAATTAAAATATAGTGATGAATAACAATGTGTTGCTAAAATAAAATGCTAATGCTGAAATGGATGTTAGTACGAGATAAAAATAAATCCTAAATTACATTGACCTCTTTGAGGTTTGTCATCGTTACACGGACCTCTCCTATTAATTCTAAAATTAGTCTTATGTATCATAAAAGCAAATCTGAGGTCCTATGAATTCTAAAGTTGGTACCATAAAAACAAATATGAGGTTCTATGAATTCTAAAATTACTATCATCTCTCATAGAAGCAAACTTGGTAACAGGGATCGCCCTTGCCAGTTAACCTGCATATCAGTTATGGAACACATCTTTTTTATTTTTACATTTTTTTTTTTCTAATATCTATAAATTTGAATTTATATATATGCATATATACATACTGAATTCAATGTATATTTATTATATTCATTACTGAAATGGATTTGAAGAATTTTGTTAAAGAGTTTTGAGAATGAAGATGTATTGAGATTCGGATTAAGGTTTTGTATTTTCTACTTTTAGAAGGCATTGTGATTTAAAACTGGTACATGTACCAGTACCTTGAGCCAAGTAATCTTAGATTTCTCAGCCCATAAAACC
>JAOTQH010000031.1:4656730-4669001 GCA_025631255.1 Cornus kousa
GTTCCAGACTATAGAGGAAAGCAGCATAACAATATGGATCAAAGCAACAATTGTCTCAACCATTTATACCTGCATAAAACCTAAGCTTGGTCTTGGTCCGGCCAGACAGTGCCAGAACAATGAACCAAGAGGTCAAGGCTTGAATATATTCCTATCCATCCTCGACGCGGGCACTTCTTTGACAGCATTTTTGCCATTGTATTGCTTCTAAGGTGGTAATTGGCATTTTAAATTATAGTTTGCCTTTAAAAAGCTATTACCTAGGTTAGTCCCACTAATGTGCCTAGCTTTCAGCGTTATTTTACACAAAGTGACTACTATTAGAACCTGTGTTCTTACGCTTTGGTGCCTGAGCTTTTACTATTATAACAAACAGCGGTTCTTGCCAGTTGCCTCTATTGTGAATAATGTTTAGTTGTTTGCTGAAATCTTCCCTATACAGATTCGTGGCTGGAAAGAATGGGAGCAGGAGACTTCATCCCATAACTATGAATTCTCCAATGGTAATCTTTGCAATGATTTATAAAGGAGCACTTCTTCATGTTTCAGCTTTAAATTTGAGGTTTCTCATCTCTGAACATGGGCTTTTTATTAAATTATTTCTCTCCCATGATGAGAACATGCAGATCCTTCGAGATTCAGGCTTACGCACGAGACATCTTTTGTGAGAGCACATACTAGTTTCTGGACTAGGATCCCATTCTTCTTCTATATTGTAAGATATAATTCTCTAATTTGCTCATGCATGTTCATTTTCAATTTTTTTTTTCCCTTTTTATGAAATCATATAATTTGTTTGATACAAGGCGAAAGTAGAGATAGCATGATACTAAGACTTTGCACATGTGTCCGCAGTCACATGTGCAATATATAGCTGACTTGAATTTAGTGCTCATATGTTTTTAGCACCCCCTATTATAAGTCATCTGATCAACTTGATATTAAGATTCTTAAAATATCAATCTCTTGCAGGGATGCTTCTTTCGACAATTTTTTAAATCTGTTAGCAAATCTGATTACTTAACCTTGCGCAATGGATTCATCACTGTAAGTTTTCTATTGCACAAATTTCTACTATTTATTTTTGATAATTTATGTCTTTTATTTTATTTTATATAGTTATACTTTTTATAGGTCCATTTAGGTACCGGAAGTAAATTTGACTTCCAAAAGTATATCAAAAGATCACTAGAGGATGACTTCAAGGTAATCGTGGGAGTCAGGTAATATTCTTCTTATTGAATATGTTGTTATGTTGAATCATCTTTTGGAGGTTATCACGAACTAATCTTTATGATGTTTGCAGTCCCGTGTTATGGGCGTCATTTGTGGTATTCTTGCTCATAAATGTTAATGGTGAGTTACTCTTTGCAGTAAAACACATTCCAAGTAAATATTTTTCACCTCCAGATTGACCTACATATTGGTGGTGTTATTAAACATTGTGTTTCCTTTCAGGATGGAAGGCATTGTTCTGGGCATCCTTAATTCCTATGCTGGTTAGGAACCTTTTATTCATCATATATTTTGTAGATTAATACGGAAAACAAATCCTAAGTGTTTAATTGTTCTCAGATAGTCTTGGCTGTTGGAACAAAGCTTCAAGCCGTTTTAACAAAAATGGCACTTGAAATCACAGAAAGACATGCAGTTGTCCAAGGGATACCGCTTGTGCAAGGCTCGGACAAATATTTTTGGTTTAGTTGGCCTCGCTTAGTTCTTCATCTTATCCATTTCTCTTTGTTTCAGGTATTAAATTTCTTCTTATGCAGACAATAGATTTTAAAATAAGCACCAACTAGGAGCACTCTATTAACTCATTTGAATTATCATTTTTTTTAACTTGTCAAATTCAGTGTTCTTTATTAAATATGCATCACTAATTAGGGCTTGGGTTATACTGTTATAGATACTTGTTCTCCTTGTATTACCTTAGAATCCATTTTGAAGTTCACAAATTGTCTATAATGGCAAAGAAAATTGGCATCTGATTAGGGCTTGGGTCAATTTTGACCACCAGATCATTATTATACGGTTGAGGACGCAGCTAATCCTGTTCCTCAACCCCTATCTGTAGTACTTGTTCTTTATTTGCAATCATAGTCTATATAATTGAAATTTTCTATTTACTTTATTTTATTGTTTTAGCTTGTTCCTTCTTTTCTTGATAGTTATCTTTTTCTTTCTTTTTTTTCCTTGTGGTTATGCAGAATGCCTTTCAACTCACATATTTCTTGTGGATATGGGTAAATGAACATTCCCCCAGCTTGGCTATGAAATTTTAGTTTATTTTTTATTTATTGAAAATAATGATACAAACATTTTCTTTCGTGCAGTATGAGTTTGGGTTGCAATCTTGCTTCCATGATAATTTCAAGCTTGTAATTATTAAAATTGCTATTGGGTAAGGGTTTGGTTTTTGGTTTTGTTTTGTTTTGTTTTTTTAAGCCATCTTATGTGTGGAGATCATTAGTCTGAACCTACATGACCTTGAATTTACGGAGTGATGTTTGTTGCGGTTTTCAGGGTCGCAGTCCTATTCTTATGCAGCTACATTACACTTCCACTATATGCCCTCATAACTCAGGTACCATAGCATACCATACCATCACTCTGTTTAATGTAATTTCATGTAGCATGTGATATCTAGGGAAGCTATAAGAATAATTACATTATATTGTTAGGGTGAACTGTGAACATCACTAAGACAAGTTTTGGAGACTAAAGAGTTCTAAGTTCAACTGCTTTATCACATGCCAAAATTGTCAAGTTTTCAGCAATCTACCGGTTCTGTCTATTGCTACTAGACCGAATTCTGTGCATTTCTATCAGTATAAATGACAAAGTTTTCGGTTCTACTAAAGCATTAAAGAATCTACATGAACGAACTGTTTCAAACAACTGAATTGGCTGATAATTGTTATGTTGGGAACTCACAGATGGGTTCAAACATGAAGAAATCTATTTTTGACGAACATACGTCAAAGGCCCTTAAGAAGTGGCACATGGCTGCAAAGAAGAAGCACGGGAGAACAGGAAGGTCCCCCATTCGAACCCCTGGTGGAGGAAGCCCAACAGCTTCTTCAATGGCTGGTTCAACAGTGCCCTCCACTGGAGCTACACTCCACCGGTTCAAGACTACCGGCCACTCAACCCGCTCATTCACCTACAACGACCCTGAAACGTCTGATTATGAAGCAGATCCACCATCACCCACATCATCTACTGCCAACTTGATTATAAATGTCGACCATGATGATTCAGACACTGAAATGAATGTACCCCACACTGAGGAAGAAACCAGAAAAAAAGAAGACGACTTCTCATTTGTGAAGCCTGCCCCGCCGAAGTGAAGATGATGCTGGAAATTGCTGCCAAAACCATCCAACACTTTGTATGATTTTTTGTTGCATGTATTTTGAGAAAATTTGTAAACATTGAAAAGCAGCTTCATTTTAAGTAGTGGCATCTATTGTAACATTAACTTGATGTGCTTGTTCATAAATTATAGTTTTCAGTCCACAATTTTGCCTATGTTCTGGGCAAATTTTGCTTCTAGGTTCAATCTGGGAGCATGTATAAATTCAAACCCTATGATTTGAGATGATGTTCATTATATAAATGTTGTATTATCCTATTGTATTTCAGATGATTTAAACCTAAGTCACATAAATCACAAATAGTAAAAATTTAGGAAAAATTAAATCACAAATAGTAAAAATTTAAGAGAGAACGTGACCTTTGAGAAAACAAAGTGACTGTTGTGCTTCCTTAGGCTTCTATGCTATGTCTCCCTTTCATAGGGGACAAGGTGGATACTTGTGTGCCCATCTCTAGTCTTCTATCTGACATTACTACGTTTTTGTTTACACACAATTTTTTAGGGTCGGTGAAAATGGGAATATAGTGACTTTTTTTGTGTTTTTTTTTTTTTGGCAATATCATAGGGTTTTTTTTGTTTGTTAATATAATCTTTACTTACCCTAATAATAATAGTAGTTCTCAAAAAGGAAAGTAGGTGGGGGCCTACTTGGCAGACAGTTTCACTTGTGTTGGTTGTCGATCTATACACATGCAATTGTTTCTCTTTGACCATAGTAGGCTGATTTTGTGGATGAAATGGTTAGTGCTAGTACAGTATTGGCTTACACTTTTGTGGCATGATTACAATAGAGTATTATATATATATATACACACACACACACACACAAATATACAAATGGATTAACAAATTTTATGTACTTGTCGATCTCCCAAAATTTTATCATGTCAAAGAATTCTAAATTGATTAAAAAAAAAGGTGAAAGTTGGATAAATGGATTTGGTAAGAAATTGTTATGTTGTTTACCATGAATATTAAATTCTCTCGCTCATTTTAAGACCGAGGATTACAACAATACAATTTTTTTTCTCAAATGTTTGGTGTTGATCACATAAATTCTATATTTTCGTTTCGCTCAATTTAAAATCATATATTTTATATATTAAAAAATATTGCATTCCCAAAGTGCCTACCCAGCCAATCAAAAATATTGAAAAGGATTGAGAAACTAAACATTTGACAGTATTTTATATAAAATGAGGGTCAAATAATTTTTTATTTAATTTTTATCTGAACAAACTTGTATTACCTCTATAACCAGCTTTCTCAGTGAACTTAGCCTCATTTTTTATACACAGAATTACAGTAGCAAATTTCAATATTCACTTGCATATTTGTATGTGTCTATATATATATATATATAATTTGTTTTGGTAGGTAAAAACCCCATGCATTAGGCAAATGTCAGTTTTAAATAATATATAAACAAATTATTTGTTAAATAATGTCCAAGAATGATAGACAAAATTAAGTATGAACATGGCGTGTTTTAATCACCAAACAACTACTCTAATATTGGTGAGAGATTTAACTAATCAAAACCAAACAGACCATATCTATCTATCTATCTATATATATATATTAACTTGAAGAAATCAACTAGTCCTATCTTTGATTACCAAACATACTACTAACTTACAACATTAGAACTTATCTTGTTGTGACTCTCCTACCATACACGCTTTTAATAATCCAACCATATCATTTAATTGAAAAAAATTAAACAAGGAGGAAAAGGAATGGATATCTGTTTGTTAGGAGAGAGAGAGAGAATACTATTGAAGGAATCTGAAGGAAAAGAAGGGAAAGGAAAACAAACAGTCTTTTCAACTCGCTTCTAGTGGGGGCTACCTACACTTTCTAAAGCTTTAGTTGTGCTCAAGACTTCCATCTTGAGTTTAGATTGGTGTTGGGTTGTTTTGTGTGGGGGATTTTGTTTTATTTTGGATATGCAAGTGTCCCTTTGTGGGGTTGTTGCACTTGTTTGTGTGCCGTTAGGTAGTTTTATGTTGGTTGTTGCCAGGGTTAAAAAAAAGGTAAATTCCTATTTAATAATAATATATACCTCAATACTTATTTTTAAAATATAATTTAAAGTTTATAATTATTCTATGATATTATTGTTGCAAAAGTTATATTTTTAAATTCAAAAATATTTGTTAAAGTTGTGTTATGAAGTATTTGACAAGTATTGAATACGTGTTAGAAATAAAAATAAATATATATATTTTTAAAATAATGAACACTTTTAGAAAGTAATAATTTAAAGACAGAAGAAATTACTAAATTTAATTTATGTGAGCGTGATGATGACTCTCATGTCATGTGATGAGGCACACCACCCTTCACATAAATTTAATTTGCCAAATCCAGTCAATACTTAAAGAATACTAAACATGTATATTGTTGAATTTGATAACTGCAATCACTATTATACTAAGAAAGTACTAAACAAATATTAGAAATATTAAATATCGATATTGGGTATGAACACGATATATATATATATATATATGTATGTATATACATATATGCTTAGTAGTGTGTAGAAGTCTTGAGAGTAATAATTTGATAGATTAACAAATTTTCTTCTTGCTTTGACTTGGAACAAGTATGCTACCCATGTGTAGTGGAGAGATTAGAGATTCTGGTGGCCCCATATATTTACTCCTACCGGTCCCACCACATGTGCATGTCCACCTTTCAGTTCACTCCATGTTTCAGCTAACGTACCCCTACCCCACCCCAACCCCCACCCCCACCCCCACCCCCACCCCACCCCACCCATTGTAAAACCAATACTAGGGGTGCACACGTAGTTCTCGGCCGGTTTTCAAAATATACCCGAACCAAACTAGTAAAAATATTAGAACCGAACCAAATCAAATCCTTATAATAATACCATCCACTTGAGGGTCGTTACGATCCATTGTAAAATTACACTAGTGTTGTATTTGGTGGGGATAAATGGAATGGGATGACTATTTTCATTTCATTGTTTGGTCGTAAATATAAAATGTGTAAGAATGAGATGATAATAATCATTCTAATATTTAATTGAATCAAATATCCCTTTTAGTAATAAATTAATTAATTTAACAAAATGACATTCTTCTATAATTTTAAAAAAATAAATGGTGGCAATGACGGTGGTGGATAATGGTGACGATGGTGGTGGAGAAAGAAAGCGATAGTAGTGTTGGAAGGTGGTAGTGGTGCTGGTGGAAGGCGGGTGACAGTAGAGTGGTGGTGGTGGAAAGTAGTGGAGTTGGTGGTGGAGGTTGTGGAAGGCGGTAGCGGTGATAGTGGTAGAAAGTGGTGGGGGTGGTGGAAGGCAATGGTGCTTGTAGTGGTGGAAGGTGGTGACAATGGTGGAAGGCGGTGGCGTTGGTGGTGGTGGAAGGCGATGGCGGTGGTGACAGGTAGTGGCGGTGATGGTGGTGAAAGGCGGTGATGGTGAAAGGTGGTAGCGATGGAAAAAGGCAGCGGTGGTGGTGGTTGTGGTGAAAGGCGGTGGTGGTGGCAGTGGTGGAAGGTCGTGGCTGTGGTGAAAGGCGGTAGCGGTAGCTACGGTAAAGGAAGATGGTGGTAGTGGTAAAGGTGGTGGCAGTGATGGTGGTGAAAAGCGATGGGTGATGGTAAAAGTCGATGGCGGTGGTGGTCGTGGAAGGAGGTGGTAGTGGTGGTAGTGAAAGGCAGAGGTGGTTGTGGTAGAAGGTAGTGGTCATTTTTGGACTTGGAATATGAGGGTATATTGGGAAATTGATTTTTTTTAAAAATTACTTGGGATTGGAATAGTCATTTTATAGATTTAGTTGTGAAATGAATTTTCATTCTAATGGAATGATATTCTCACTTTAAAGTGCATATCAAAGGAATGATTAAGATGGACATCCCATTCCATTTCATTCGTGCACCAATCATAACATAGAAGTGCACATAGAATTTTCTAAAATAAATCTGGATCAAATTAGTAAAAATAATAGAAAAAAAAAATGAAAAGAAGTTTGGGTTTCATGATTTTAGATTTATATACGCCCTTATGCATACCAATCAAAAATCAAAATCAAAATTTAAAATATATATTCACGATCATATGTACTGTGATATAGAAGTATAACAAATTATATTTGATAGAACAAGCACATCGGATAAGATATATATTGTCCATTTATTATTATTAACGAATTGATTTGAATCAAACAGAAATTGAATCATAATCAATAAAATTTTATTTTTTAAAACCAAAATAAGTGTATCAAATTAAAATATATTTTATCCATTTATTATAAAACGGATTGGTTGTATCAATTATAATAGGGCTTAGCTAAACCGCCTAAACCGTACAAATTTTAGTCCGGTCCAATCCGGTTTAAAGGTTCTAACCGTTTTCTTTTCACACCCTTGAAATAAGTACTGCTAGCAAACTACTTTAAATATTCAGATGAACCTCCAAAACTCCCCTCTCTCTCTATCTCACTCTCACACACAGACGCACACACAAAAACACATGACTCGGTCGATTAGATTTCTCACCGCCGTCAACTCAAGGTCGACGGCAACGGCGGAGCCTCCAGAAGCAGTCGCCGTCGAATCCGACTTCGTCGTCATCCTCGCCGCACTCCTGTGCGCCTTAATCTGCGTGGTCGGCCTCATCGCAGTAGCTCGCTGCGCCTGGCTCCGCCGCGGCGCCGCCGGAAGCGACGGCCCCGCCGCGCGGGCCTCGGCCAACAGGGGCCTCAAGAAGAAGACTCTGCAGTCCCTGCCGAGATTCACCTACGACTCCGCCTCGAACGGCAAGTTCGCCGCCGAGTGCGCGATTTGCCTGACGGAGTACGCCGACGGCGACCAGATCCGAGTGCTGCCGCAGTGCGGCCACGGCTTCCACGTCGGCTGTATCGACACGTGGCTCGGCTCGCACTCTTCGTGCCCGTCCTGTCGTCAGATTCTGGTCGGCGCGAGGTGTCCGAAGTGCGGCGAGTCTCCGGCGATCTCCGGTGCCGGAGCTCAGGCCGGTACAGAAATGAGAAGCAGAGAAAATGTCACTTCTGTTGGGTTTTTACCGTAATTAGATTAACAAAAGGATAAGAACGAGTTTTTTTTTTTTTTTTTTTTTTTTTAAAAATTTTATTTTTGTATGTATCGAGTCGGTGACCTATTGGGCCGTACAAATTCATGTGAAAATTGTGAATTTTGTTCTTGTCTTTTAGTTGCTTAGGTCTCCAAAAGAATTGGGACTTTTTAGTAATATAAATAGGATGCCATGTAATATGATTTTTGTACATATAATTATATATATTCTGTGTTTCTATATTGTGATGGAGCATTTCTTTGTTTTTCATTTTATTTTGGGTCAAATTTGTTTTGCACTCTAGGAGTGAGTTTCTTTTGGATAAACATGAGGAAAAGGTTTTTGGATAAAGGAAGGATATCAAACGGTTTAAAAATTTAAAAACTAGAAAATGAAAGAAAAGTATAATTTATTGTGTTTAAGAAAAATAGTAGTGAAGAAAGAAAAGGAAATGATATTCGGATTTGATATAAAATATTTTTTTTATTGATATTTGATTGCTGTAAAATATTTAAACAAAAAAAAAAAAAAACTTACATATCAATTTTTAGAAGGTATTTTATATATTTCACCTGATGGACTTATTCTTAATCTTGAACTAAATATTTACCCGACACCAAAAAATAAAAAATAAAAAATAAATTATTCAAAAACAATTATTTAACTTTTTTTAATCTAACTTAGGGCAAAGATAAAAATGTGTAACAAAGGATGTGACACTAGAAAAGTAGAAAGCTGGACAGATAGGTACCAAAAGGACGCAGTACCTAAGGATACGGCAATAAAACACAGCAAAGATAGGTTAAAAAAAAAAAAAAAACTTAATTCATAGTGACACCTGAGTTTATTACAAGAATGTCACTTATTTTTTAATAATAACATCCTTATCAAAACTTGTACTAAAAAAGATATAAAAAGTCGAGATTGCCCTTTATTATTTTATTTAGTTTTAATAAAAAATATCATAATTATGAAATGACCGAAATGCCCATAGCTCTATCTCTCCCAAGCGTATACTTCAATCATACACAAGCATATTCTTTACACAGATACGTATATACACACAGACAACCTCCAAACCCTGATCCTTATACAGCCACATTCAATGGAACCCATAGATCCTTATAAGCCATCCACAACTCTTACCCTACTTTTACATAGACCCCATGTATGTTATGGAATCAGGGAACGGCTCTGTATATGGTTGTACGCGCACGCATATATATGCGCCAAATCTTAAACAGGATACGTGAATCCATAAATATGATAATTGTGTAGAGATAGAGGTTAGTTTGGTCCATTAAATTAACTTGTAAAGATTAAAATGATAATTTTGTAATTTAAATAGATCAATTCACAAGTCAAAGGTTCCATTGAATGTGTCTACAATAACTCCAAACCTGGAGGGGGTCATTATAAATTACCCAAAAAAAAATACAAATATATTTATATACTAAAAAAAAAAAAAAATTTGACTTTTCAAATTTTTTTTTTTTTAATTATACCATACACACATTCTAAGGAATGTAAATTTTGGAAGAATGTTTTTCAATTGTGTAATTTTTATTTTTACATTTTTACCCTATTAGATTTTTAAATTTTGAGTGGAGTCTCATAATTTTAAAAAAATATCCACAAATTGACCCACCATGTCCGTGACATATCTGCATTGTTTCCATCTCAAAAACCTAATCATTAAAAAATGTGAACATTTCCAACCGTGTCCGACAATGTTTACGGTGTATCCGTGTCCAACTCTGCCACAACACCTCTGTGCTTTCTAGCAAACTCCTTCATCCTTTCTTTAAATTTACTCACTCCATTCAACTTTTCTTTACCTTCTTTTTTCAAATTAAACATCAAATAATCTCTTTTTCCTTCTCCTTTTTGCTTTTCTTATTTATTTATTTTTTATACGTATTTTAAATTCAAAATAAACACGTGTCATTGCATAACCAGGGTAAGTTTCTTTCTTCAATCCAAGTTCAAAAAATCTCTTTTCCTTTTTAGTAATGCCGAACCGTTCAAACCACCAATCCTTTGTACTTATCGCTGTAAGGTGAACTCCAGTTGTGAAAGGTGGCGTCCAAATCAAGCACACCAATTTCAATCAAGACTCGCGGTTTAGAGGTCAGAATCTCTGGTCCTATCCATCGCCACATCGCACTAGCTGAATAAATTTTTTTTGTTTGTTCAAGGAAAAGTTAGCAGAAAAAGAAAAGCAGATCAATTTGAAAGTTTTTTGCTATAAGCTTCAAAATTCTTTACATCTTTATTAAAAGCGCGACCAATACTTGATGAACCTCACTTGGAGTCACTGTGAACCCATCTCATTCAATGAAAAAGTCAAGATTGTCTTTTCCATTCACCAACTCTTGTCTTTCAGATTCATTTAACCAGAACTATTGAGCTTGGTTTGGGGAAAAGGGTTTGGGATCAAAAGGTCTCAATCAAGATAGGCAAAATGTACTGTCATCACTAACTAATTTGACCAAAAAACAGATAAAAAAAAATGATTATACATGCTAATGCTAATGCTCAAAAGAGACCTTAAATAGTGTTCTCAGTCTGTCTTATAGCAAACATATTTATTCCTGTCTCTTTGGTAGTTCTGGTAAAGAACCACTAAAGAACCATATAATCCTCCCAAAATGGTAGGTACTATTAAATATCTCACTCCTGCAATAGACTCACGAAAAGTGTTAAGAGAGATATTTTGGTTATCAACTTTTCATTAATATCATGATTGGGAGGCCAATTCCAACTTCCACTATCTCTAGTATAAAAATATAAAAAGGAAAGCGGAAAGGAAAACGGAAAGCACGGGAGGAAGAGCCATACAGATTTTTTACTTTTGCTTCCGCATAGTTTGACCACCTCATGCCAACAAGGGCCAGAATCATTTCCAACCTAATTCGGCCATTACTTTTCCCCTGTATACCCATTGCAACTAAAGACCTGGACTAATCATGATGTAACATCTCCGAGGCCTCCGCTTTCCGATCATCATCTTTAATTGACCTTAACAAAAAGAAAGGAAGAAAAGAAACTGACGTACTTTTGCTGACTGGTTCTTGCACTAGGTTGCAAAAATTAAGAATATGATTATGGGTCCACGCGAGTCTGCTCGGTCTGATTCTGGGATGAATCAAGATAGAACTGGTCCCAACAGTTCCAAAAATATTACAACTGGAGCCGAACCAGAACCTGTTGATCGGTTTAGTTCCGTTCACGGTTCTAGGCCAATACCTTACAAAGCCACAACTATGGAGGAACCATGATGTTATTTGGTGTTCACAATTAGCCAAATACCTTGTATCATAACTATTATGCTTATGATAGTTGGATCAACAGGGGTGTATAGTTCATAGAATATGATACCCAATCCATCCTAATTAATATCTGTCCCAGCTTTTCGATCTAGATAGGAAGACATTATATCTTTAGTTATATTCATGGATTTGGTCTCCACTGCCCAGTACCTTAACTGTGCATATAAGAGAGAGAGAGAGAGAGAGAGAGAGATCTAAAGTAGTAGAGATGATGCTGGCAGAGGTCGACGGTGGCTAAAGCTGATGATGGCGGTGTCTGTGGGTATCAGCGGCGGTGGTGGCTGAGGGTTGAGATGGTGGTTGATGGCGGAGAACTAAAAGAGAGAGAATAGCTGAAGAGGGCTTTGTGGTTGAGGTAAGATGAAATAGTGAGATGATTTTAGTCTTTTATCTAATTCTTTAGGCCAAAGAGTTGTTTTAACAAAGTCAAAGGATATTTAGGTCATTTTACATTGTGTCAGAACTGTGCAAGTAACTGTTAGGGTG
>JAOTQH010000031.1:4709605-4722876 GCA_025631255.1 Cornus kousa
GAAGAAGAGAGACAACATACCAAGCCGGAAAATATATGAGTATATTGTGTTTTTAAAGCATATATCTTCTGCAGCAAGTACCCATCGTGCCAATTTTGCATCCGCTATTGGAAAACCCTTGAATCCCCACATAACAGGGTCATCTAACCTGTAAAAAGTAGTAAAAAAATAAATAAAAAAAGAAGTAAAGAACCAAATTAAGAGTAATCCAAAACACATTTGGAGAAATAGAAATGATTCCTGATTCCTTTTAAACTTGACATAGCATGATTTGAAACGAGGGCCTTGTGTTTTAAATGGCATATGGTCCACAAGGGCAAGGGAATTTAATTTTTCTTAATAGTTTGCTAATTATAGAACATATTTAACTTCGGAACATAATTTAATTTCTTTTCTCTATTGATTGAAATGATGCCTCCATTCAAAACACAATGAGTTCAAACAATTTTGACCGGAAATCCCAACAATCAGAGCGCATGGAGAAAATCACAAAGAAAGAGAAGCATTCAGCTATGTTCTTTAAACAACAGATGATTCAATTATGCTTTGACTTCCATGAATTGGATATTAGGGTACTTTTCCAGAACTTTTAATACGACATCATTCATTTTAACAAACCCCTTTTACATTTATCTGATTACTGCCATTTTGGTGTCTATTGTGGTGGCAAAACTCATTTAAAAAAAACAGAAACTTGCAATTCCTATGAAATGTAGATCAAAATTGATCCAAACAGAAACAATTTATTTTCTATTGTATTACACTAATAATACTAATCATTTGATGGAATCTTAGAAAACAATAACCAAATGCCAAAGTGATTTCACTGATAATACAACTTAAGTAAAATTTTCAAAGTGTAGCGCAATAGGAAGAAAAACATACAAGAAAAATCATCCACCTTGAGGATCTTGTTCGACCCCAAATAAGAAAAATTAACAATCTATCACTATAAAATATATACACACAGACGTATATGCATATGCACGAATGTAATAAATCTGGTAAAGAAAGAACCACTAAATCAATACTTACAATCATTATGATGTATATACATATATATAAATATGTATGCATAGTTGTGGTGAAGAATCGAAGATTGGAGGGAGAGAGAGAGAGACTGACTGACTGACGTGGACATGTGATTGCTAACAGTGATGAGAGGAACGCCGGGAGGTCTCGATCGGACGAGGCGGATTAGGGTATCGGCATTGTGAACGGTGGTGGAGTTGAGCAGATTCGCCACCGCTTTCCCACATGCCCCCACGGCGGCGATCACCATCTTCCGAGGTGTCCCTCTCATGTGATCCGCTCTTCCTGCCCACTCCATTTTCCGACCCATCTCACCAGTTTTTCTGTTCCATCCCCGCCCTTTTCTTACATACCCCCACGATGTTTGTGTGTCCACTCTCTGTATTCGTTATTATGGATTTCTCTTCAAGTTATATAGGGCTTTAAAGCCCTTTATCCAATTAAAACTCTCGATTTCAAGTCAAAATTATTACCTTTGTCCCAATATAGTTATCACTTCGTAAATCGTGTCTCACACAAGGAAGTAAATAAATAACTAAATATTTAGTACTCCTTTATTGGAATATATTAGGGCATTTTTTAATTTTTTTTTTTAATTATTTCATTTTATAAGCAAGAAACACACTTAACATTACCTTGGATATTTTACTTTCAAAAAAAATATCACTGCAAGCTGGATTAATCTTAATCTTATGATTTTTAGTACGCAAGCAGCAATTATGCAAACCATCGCGCACCGCACATCATATTAAGAAAGTTTTATGTAACCTTGATTACACATTCTTCACATTTTCAGAAGATTAGAGATGATGCATTTGTAACCTTTTAATATTTCCACAATTTTTTTATTTTGAATATAAACCAAGTATAACCATGGTATAGAATCAGAAAGTCAGATAAAATAACACACAAGGTTTACTGCATCTGTTAAGGAAGTTATCTAAAATGGTGAGGCATTTTCACTTGTTTTTGCTTTGCATCCCCCTTACCATGAATTGCACTATGCATCAAGCAAAACAAATTCAATGAAATCATCGACCGACCAAAACTATTCAGAGTTGATTAGTACATTCCTGTGATCATGAGCTCATTTTTTATGACAAAATGGATTGGAACATTGAAGCACTTGTTTGGAATACATCCCTTCATATTTCTCCAAAGACGATGAGGACTGGTACAAAACCATCTGCAATCAGAGCATTATTAGGTAGTTAAGAATACCTATTATAAATGCTCAGTGCAGCAAGGGAAAAAAAAAAAAAAACAGAATCCGTCTAGAGGAGACCAACTTATTATACTTTTAAAACAGACCATTAATGGTTTAGTTTCAACATTCAGGGCACAAGTATAGGACAGAAATGTTACACATCTTCTACTTCATACATTACATAAATTCAATCCATTAGGCCTGTATTTACTAAAAATAAGTATTATCTGGCTAGATAGAGCACCATACGAGGCAATGCACATAAAATAGGTAGCAGACACACACCAAAAGTAGCAAATCCAGAATAAACTAGTGGAACTAAAGGTTTATGCTCTAGAAAGCGAAGATTCAGAGCAAAATGTCTTGAGAGATGCATTTATTTTATGGTAACTCTCAATATCCAAACGAGCCCATAGACGGTAGTCCAGAAATAAGGTCTTGAACATCATTGCCACTGCTTTTCATCCTCCCACCAGCATTCTGGCTAAGTGATTCAACCTCCTGCTTTCCCAGTTTCTACACATCCCCGGGTGAGAGTATCTTGATGTACCAGACATTATTCACAAATGCCCTGCACATGAGATTTTATACGGTGAGTCCCCAGGTAAGAGTAATGTTACTGCATGTTCGTATGCAAAATGGAGATAGCATTATTCCACAATTTTTATTTTTATTTTTATTATTATTATTTTTTCCTAGTTGGTACTCACACACACATGCCTCCACTGAGGTTCGAACCCCTGACCTCCCTTTGCGAGGTACAGGCTTGGTACCGCTAGGCCACAGGCCTGTCTTGGTTCCACAATTTTTATTTTTCTACACAGCACTGAATTGTTGACAATAATAAAGTAGAAACAGCAAGACTCCAATTCTTGAGAAGGGGTTGGGAGGGCAGAGGCCAAAACAAAAAGAATTTACTCAAATAATTGGCATAAGTAAGGTGGACTGATAATGGAAATTGCATGACATCCAGATATTCTATAATTTTTAAGTTAATCCATAAATTTTCAAGAAAAGTAAGCCATCGATTGAGTTACTAGTACAGTTCAAAGAAATTCCAAAGCACCAAAGGTGCCACCATATAAGAAACTGGCTGGCTGTGTAATAAAGTACTTACTCCCATGGGTCGTCTCCAAGGAGAAGCACATCGTTCTCCCTGTCAACAAATACAAGCTGCCAGCCTGATCTATGAGGGTCTTCCAGTAGCCCCTCAATTCCAAACATCTGACCCAGCTTCTCACGCAGCTCATGATAGCTGTTGAACTGGGAGATGTCCAGCGACCGTCCAAACGACCCCGATTTGTAAACCTGTACATCCACAAACATGATCATCCACCCAATACCCGAATACATCAGAAGTGTTAACATGATGCAAAGGCCACTCTACACAACTTGTACCTTGACAAATGTGGCAGTTGGTAGGTCAACTTGCGTTGCACTTTGCAACAACTCAGAAGAGTCTTGCATGCAACCATACAGAGAACTCTGAAACTCTGAAGCCCCTAATGGCATTAAGGACACATCAGCATCAGCTGAAGAAGTACCAATACTGGACGCTGTAGTGGGGAGTATGAGTCCAGAAGAGTCTATATTAGCACCAAAAAGAGCATGATTCTGGGTAGCCGAGCTACAATTTTCCCGCTCCACAGCACCATCCTTTCCAGGATATGGTGGGAGTGACACCGAGTTCACAGAAGAATTGACATGAGGATGTGAGAACTTTGGCACCCAGGGTGGTTGGGTTTGCAGCTCAGGAAGCATGGACTGACCAGTTCTAGTGAAATTCAAAAGATCACCACTCCCTTCACGACACACTGAACCCAGCATATCTTGCACACATGAAGCACCAATAGATGCTGGAAACTTAGTGCTCGAATTTAAGAAGTCAGTATTTGGAAATGGAGATAAAGCATCAGATTGCTGCCTCTGTTGGAGCTGATCACTTTGAATCAGAAATGCCTCCCGATAGGTATGTTGCTGTGGCTGTTCCCCCGGTAGATTGTTAACTTGTTGCTGTTGGTTTCTAGGCACATTTTCCGATTGCATTTGGGTTTGTGCTTCCAGGATATGCAGAGGGATTGACGGCTGAATTAGTTGCTGCTGCTGCAACAATGGATTAGGGCTGCCCGAGTGCTGAAGATATTGGAAAGGGTGCTGAACTTGCATAAATTGCTGTTTCAGAGAATCCCCACCTCCTAAATTATGCATATTAGCTGCCAATATGGCCTGGTACTGCTGATTGAGATCATTTCTGAGAACGGTTGGATCCACTCTTTGCTGCATCCAGGGAAATAAACCATTAAACTGAAAATTCATGGAGTGAGGTCCTAGCTCTCCAGTTTCCCCTCTTAACCACGCCATGCCATTAACTGTTTCATCTCTGCCATCTGCAAAAAGAGAACACAAGAAAGAAACAAACACAAAATCAGGAAGATTCAAATGAACAAACAAGAGCCTTCATTTCTGAAAACACCAATGTAATTAACATGCTGATGAAGATAGACATATCATTCATGACAATAACTTAGAAAGGAGCTCAGAAGATCTAGCATAAGAAAAAATTTGCTATCCAGCAGAGATTGCATTTGAATTAGGAGATATTGGACCATCAACTACAAATTCATGTATGAAGCACAAAAGCAGTGGTTGTATCACAGGGCTATAAGAAGGAATAGGACGGCCCAGAAGGTTTAATATAGCAAGAAAGGGAGCATAGTCTCTCGATTTGCAATTCTAATATTGAAATATTACGGGAAGAGTGAATGTGATGGGCTCATATTTGGATAGCTCTTGTTGGGTAACCCAGGCCACTTGGAATGGAAGGCTTATGTATAGATCACAATGTGCAATACATATCTGCCTTCCTATGCTAATGAATTAGGACCTTATTGTCTAATATTTTTTTCTAAGGTGGGGCGTGAAGTGACAATGTCTAGGGGATTGGATCCATCATTTTGGAAATTGAGTTAATGAACAAATCACCAACTCCAAAGATCTGAGAGAATTTAACCTCAATGGATCGAAAATCACTACCAGAAATCTTCTTTCCAACTCAAAAATAGATTGTTTGAGTCGGCGACCAAATAACACAATGGTTCTTCCAAGATGAGTAGTTTTGCTTTAATTCTGCATTCCATCTTCAATGTTTTAAAGTCATGTCCTTCCAATGCTTGTGAGGAGATTTATCGCTTCATTTTTTTTTCTTTAATAATACCTTTTAATTTAAAAGAAAAATAAATCCACGAGAAAATAATTCCTTATGAGATCAACCATTTCCTTTAATTTTTAAATTATGAACACATTAATCACTTGAAGAAAATTAAACTTTAGACTTCGAGTCTTTGAACACACAAGGCCTGAAAGATTGTCTAGTTTAACAGTTTTTTTCTTTTGGTAATTAGTTAACTTAAAAGTTCACCTAATGGAGTAGCAAGAAAGGTATTGTTCTTGATCTAAACTGAAGTTCAAGTAGATATAGTATACTAAATTACACCATCACATGATACATCCAAGGAGTATACATAAAAATGTCCAACTCTGGGGCCAAAAAGAAAGAAGCAAAATGTTAAAACATTCAAGCGAAACACATACCGTGAAAAGATGAAGCTCCAGGATACCAAGGCCGTTTCAGCCTGAGGGGAAACAATGATGGGTACATGGGAAAAGTTGTCAACGGCTCAATTTCCCATAATGATACACGTGGCTGCCTCTCACCCGCAGTTGACTCATCCCAGCCAACCTAAATTTAGAAGGGGAATGAAAAACAAATAGAAACAGAAAATTTAATTAGGAGTGTTAAGCAAAGCAACAGATTTGTAGAAATGCTAATATAATGCTAAAATTAGTTTTTCTCACAGTTTGCAGCGACGCATATGAAACCCAAATATATAAATGCACGAACCCTAATATGGTGAGTGCATATAGTAGTGTCAATTACAACATTGACCTTGACCAAGAAATAACTAACTTGACACTAACTAACTTCAAAAAATAAATAAATAAAACTAACTAAGCTAGCAATAAATAAATATACACATAGACTCTAGCTTGGATCCACAAAATATGTCAACATAAGTGTATGTATGTGTGTGCGAGTGTGTGTGTATAACCTGCTAGAAAACTAGACGCTCTTGAAGATTTCACCATGTGGAGGATGAATTTCCAAGAGGGGGTCAATTAGATGCAATTTTTAAAGTCATGAAAGTCTAACATGTTTCAGGTAGTCCAAGACTTACAATTTATCTGTAAAAAAATTTAATAATGTTGGAATCACACATATTCAATAATTAGGAAATTCAAGGCACATAGGTAAACATCAGAGCGTTCGTCTATCTAATTTGAGTGATTGAAGCAGTTATTGAAAGTGTGGCGGTGTTGCCCGAATGGTAAAGGGCCAGGCCTTAAGTGCCCTCCACCCTATGATCCTAGGTTTGAATCCCCTTCTTCCCCCTAACCCCTAGTAACTCCTAACTCTCTAACGGTCTAACCATTGCCAGGTAACAGAAAAAGAAAAAGAAGAATCAGTAATTGATGCAAGCAATAGGACCAAAGCTAACCAACATCGGCTATCCAACCATATGCAAATACAATAAGCATAAAAAATAAAAAATAAATAAAAATCAAGTGAAAGAAAGTGTGAATATCAAGCAGTGAAAACATTTTTCAGATTCCAGTTTATGTTTTACAAGATTATTGAGTGATTGGCCACACATTTGCAAATGGAGAAACCTTTCTCTCTTTAAAGCAAAATAAACAATATCAAAGATGCACCTGAGTACTAGAATATATAGCAATTAATATAAACACAATACAATGGTTAGCCCTCACCTACATGCTAATATAAAGCATGTTACCTTCACAGATCGCCAATGAGAATTTGGCCAGCGAACAGGATCTAAGTCACCAATGCCGGTTATCGTACCCATGTATCTGGATAATGCAAATCATCCACACATAAGAAAAGTCTCCAATGAGAATTATGGGATACATAGGCGGCATACGTGTGACACCATTAAAATATATGGCTTTAAATCATGCGACCACCATACTGGAACTATCATAGTAACCAAACAATAGGTGTAACACAAGTAATGAAACAGATGCAAATACCAGTCATGATTTTTCTTTTTTTATGCATAACTCTGATAAAAAATATTTAATAGGAAAAAAAATAGAATAAATAATCTCCTATAAAATAGAACAAACAAGCCCCTGGCATCAGTTTCACTAACAGTCAAATATGGTCAATGTTGATGTGGCAAGTTTTTAAGCTTCATATGACAAATATGCCCTTCAAATTTCTGTGAAAACAGTTTTGTCCAATTTTGTTGTGCAAAAAGACAATTATACCCCTAACTAAAGAAAATTAGATTGATGGAAATGCAGTGAGTTGGAGGTATAATTGTCTTTTTGCACAACAAGTGTTGGACAAAAGTGTCTTCACAGCAATTTGAAGGGTGACCATTAGTGAAACTGACGCCAGGGGTCGGTTTGTTACATGTAACTAGAAAGAAGGTGATAATAATAATCCAAAACATAGGGGAGGTAAGGGTAATTGGCATCTTTGTCTTTCTCCTTCTATGCAAACAAATCTTCCTTTTTTTACTGGTGCATCTTCGGGTCTAAGTTGTACATAGGTATGCTTAATTCTACTTTCTCTATTTTATCACTATTAGTAGGGGTGGCAATTCGAGTTTGCGGATCATATTCATGTCATGTCGACCCACTAATATTATGTCAGATTGTTACACACATGTAACTATAAGGGAGCTAACTGTAATTTTCCAAAACATGGGGGAGGTAAGTGTAATTAAACCTAACTAAAGGGGAGGTAAGTGTAATTTACCCTTTCTTTTATTATTATTTTAATTTTTTTAAATCATTTATAATAGGTGAGGTAGGTGATGTACGGCAGAGTAGGTTCTGATACTGATTTAGAACCAGAAAGAAAGAAGAGGATAAGAGAACCAGAATGAAAGAAGGAGATGAGAAGACAGAAGATGAGATGAGGTCAGAAGAAAGAGGTGAGAAGATAGACGAATGAGATGAAAGAATAGATTGAAAAGATAGGCTAGAAAGACTGAAGGTTTGAGAAAAGCAAGATTGATGAAGGAGAGAGAAAATTATTAACACTTTGCAGAGATATAAGTCCATTGCATTGCAGTGAAATTATAATAATTTTGAGTATAGCAATGCAAGATAAAACACCATTATAGTAGTTTCAAACTTTCAGTGTGCCAATGCAAGATATTAACAAAACATGTACCAAATAAATCAAAAAAAAGAAAATTCAATTTATAGAAATACCTGCGGACACTTGATTCTTCAGTTTCAAAAAGCATTCGAAAACGCATCCCAACAGAAACACGTGTATGATATACTGCTTTAACATATTTTGAAAGAGGTATGACAAATTCAGAAGGACTAGCCCTGGATATATTAATATAGAACATGTAAGTAGAAACAAAAAGGAAGAAATTCGTAAACAACATTTTCAATTCGATTGCCACCTTGGATTAAAAAAAATTGTGAAACAGCTATTAGTAGAAGCAGCATGAGCAGCAGCAGCAAGTAGTCCAATGTGCATGCTATCACTTGATAGAACAGACGATGGCATCACAGTTTGCGGTCGAGTCGCACGGCGAATTCCCAAAAGAAGCTGATTTCTCTCATTCCTGATTATGGGAATCAATTGAAAAAAATCAGATAATAAAAACAGGTGCCCACTCGGGAAATTCACATAAGTATTGAAGAATACAGGGTAAAGTAAAAGGTAATACATACCAGATAAAAAGAACAGAATCTCCAGCAACAAGTCTCTTGGCACTGACAAACACACTCCAGCCTGTGGTAAGAAGATGACGTTTGGGCTGTCCTGTATGATGAGGACAAAACAAAACATGTAATCATGTGCAAAGGGATGTTCTTTACACAATCTACTAGATTATTATATCATTGCCTGTGGTAATAAAAGTCATTAGACACGGCAAAGATATCAAACGCAATTCAAGAAACACTTGGAGAATCCCACCTCGACCAGTCCCTTAATTACTTGAAGAACAATAAGTAAAACTAAAAAAACAAACAAATCTGCCAACCAACGTCAAAGCATCTAAACCATCCGAAGCAATGTTACAAAAGCACTGAAATCAATCGGCCAAGTGATGTCTGAATTACACGAAGCATCTAAATCAGCAATCAATAACTCAAACTGCATGAATCATCTAATACTCTTCTCATCTCTCATCTGATCACAAGATTTGAAAGGGTGCTTTTTTCAGCCTTCCGTTTATAATTATTCTTTTTTTTTTGGTATCTCAATTTTGGTGGCACAAGTTACGTCAATTTGGACTTGGACCAAATTTTGATCTTCAAAGAATTGATGTGTTATTGGAATTACATGGAAGAGAGCAACAGTCAGAAACATCTATATCAAGAACTTGAAATTTTTTGTAGAAAATATTCCGGAATATGAGGTTTTGGAAATCACCATCAATTCTCGACATGTATCCAAATAACAAATATTCCATCAAATAACCCATGGGATGAAGTAGTTTATCAAAAAAGCAATCGTGGAGACCTCCAAGATGTCATTTTGTACAAGATAATAATAAAGATTAATATACCTAGTCTAATCCCAACAACACATATTAGTGGTACCAACTATGGGTAATCACATTTTAATTCCAAAGATGGGTAATTTCAAACAATATAATTTCATGCCATATGATTGAAATGAACTAAGAAAACTATTGGACCGTAATCCTAGGCTCGGATTAGAGTATCAAAGAGGCTGTGAAAAAGGAAGAAGAGGTCACAATTCAATTTCAACTGATTTGAACTAATTTTAAAATTTGAAGTAAATCAACAGCAATTTTTTTTCCTCAGTAAAGTTAGAAAAATTTATAGATGTAGGCAATAAAGTACACACAACCTCAAGTGCATACCCATGGAAACACAGATCTATGACTAGTAGCACATGGAGAAGAAGGAAAAGTAAGGTAGAGGCATACCTCCACAAAGCACACAACACTGAAAGCATAAGAGTCCTATTACTAAAAAAGTACAGAACCAGAAGCAAGGCAAAATCAAAAAGCAAGGTCTTGAAGTTGCATGCCAGGAATGTCAACAACCTCCCAACAAATTTGTTTTGCAGTTTCTTGGACAGTCCTGGATTTTCCATCATGCAGTCTATCATTTCTCTCACTCCAAATGTACCAAACTGCAGTAGAAAAAATTCTTCTAACAAACTTCTTTGACATGTTAGATCCTTGGTAGTTCAAAAACTAATCAGCAAAGTTAGCAAAATGACCAAAGGAAACAGTCACTTGGAGATTCAGATTGCAGAGATCAGAAAGCCATGTCTAAATACCAGCAGCAAATTGGCAGCTGACAAAGAGGTGATCTCGTGTCAGCAGCACCGTAATATAAGTTGCACAGTGGGGCCAAGCAAAGTCCTCTAAAAATTATGGGACATAACCAGGCAGTTCAAAATTCACAATGTGAGAAAGAGGTTACAACTAAGCTACTAAATTCTCCCTAGAATCACTTCTTCTTTTTTCCTTCCCTAGAAACACTTGATCACTCCCGATTCAGACTTCCAAAGATCTTCCCTGATTCTTCGAGCCACTGATTCATCAACAGGCTCGCACCTCACACAAAATGCTTCTCCATAGGCTTATTATTTTCTTTCTAGTAATGTCCACTCCTGTGTGCTTGGATTTGTTATTCAAGAACCTTTGAACTACAGCAGTAGAAGTTTCAACAACCAAGGGACACACTCACCATGCTAGATGTATGATGATGTCTAAAAATCAGATATACTAGAATGCACAATCAATGCTATAAAGTATGTCTGGATGCTCTAGTATATTGCGCTTTAGGTTTTCTGAACTCTGGATACCTATATATAGAGTTTAGAATAATAATAATAATAATAAATAAACAACTAGGGTTTTACGATATTCAATTTAGAAAGGAAATTCAGATTCGCAAACCTCGATCGATCGAACTTAATGTCAATAGATCAAACACTAGGCCAGTGGCCTTCGATTGATCACTGGATCGATCGAAGTCCTCTGTCCTTTTATGAGTAGGATTTTGAAGTCTTCAAAAAAAAACTTTTAATGCATGTCAAAAAGGATATTTATGAATCAATGAATATAGAAATATAAAACCCTAATTTATAAATGCATGAACCCTAAATGGTGAGTGCCCAATGCAAGTTATAATTACCCTCTTCCCTTGAGTATGTGTTGGACAAGGTACCCACAACTAACTTAACTAACTAGACAATCTAATAAACATTTAAAAAAAAAAAAAAGCGCCAAAATTATAGACTCCAAGTTTTGAGCACAAAATTGCCGAAGTCCTATTAACCTAGCATGAACCTAATTACAATCATAGATAGCATCAAGCCTTAAATTTTAGTGTGGATTTTTCTCTTTGTACATTTTCCTTTTTTTATATATGTACAAGTATCCCTCCTCAAACATTGATATACCGCCACTTCAACCACAACTTAATCCAGATATACCGCCATTTCAAATTCTTTATTTATATAGCAACAAGCACTATCAAGCCCATCAGTCCTTCCAATAAACCAAACAACACTTGCACAACAGCAATTACAAAGCTCTACCCCCAAAATGTTGTGTAATGTAAATTCAATGCCTACTTGAGCACAAATACTAAATCCCTGAGGTTTGAACTCAAAACTTTATGCACAAATAGGATCCTCACAATCATCTCACCAGTATTTCTGATTAGTGTGGCACGAATTGTCTATGGAGATTCTATATGTGACTAGCTACTTTAAGGCAAAGGTTTTTCAATGTTGAACCCACTTGGGCAGCACCTCAACCACATTGAGGTTTTGATTCGTTGAGCTGTAATATATTAATATCAAGGCCTCATCCATCGATGTCAAGTCCTTAACCAAACAAAGTGGCTCTTAACAAATAGCATTTAAGGCTTGTAGCATTCTGACTCAATATTCCTTACTTTTACATGTTTTGAACCTTTTCCCCCTCCCTAACAATTCTTTCACTTCCCTTACAGCCTGATTTCCTACTAGATTAGACTTGCTACTCTGATTCTCTCTCTACTTGTGTTGTCTTTGCTAGGGTTCTTTAAAATGTGGAAGAAGAAGAAGAAGAAGAAGAGGATAAGGAAGGAAAGTGAAAAGAGACAGGGTTAAAGTTGAAGAAGAAGAGGAAGAAAATTTTCACGGTGATTAGTGCCAGACAACTCATATTAGACTCTTGATCAAGTAAAAGAAAATAAAAACAATGATAAAACAAGGAGGGGTGGCTATGGAGCAAAACAAGGAGGGGGGGGGGGGACCACAGGTACCTAACCTAATACCTACGCATGCTGCAACCTATGAGTCTAGGAGCACACAGCCAGGCGAACACCTTCTAACATTAGACTCTTAACTCCCATGGAAATTTTCATATAAATTTTCAATAAAGCATAGATTAAAATTTAACATTCTTCCTAAATCCCTAATTCTTCTTCTATCACGATGCCAATATAAAAATATAATTACATGGGTTGTTATAGTGTAGTTCTACAACCTACTAGTATTAATGATATTCATTGCATAACTTTCTAATTGATGTAGACAAAAGCCAGAAAATTTTATTCGGAATAGATAATAAGTGGTCTGAAGTGTAGAGCTAAACATTGTGTATATTAATAACAAAGAACACCTGACTTGAGAACATTCTGTATTTTTCACTTATATTGGCTATAATATTGAATCAGAAGTTCGCTTACTTGAAAATGTAAATGCTTTCAACCCTGTAAAATTACAGATATTGAAGAATGATTCAAACACATACCTCGAAAAATATGCCTAAACTTCCACTCGATATCGTGGAGATCTCTTGCAATAAGCTCCTGTGCTGGTGGTTGCTGAGAGTAATCCTGAGGGACCCAAGAAAAAGTACATGTCATTAGCATAAGATGATTGTCAAATTAAGTAACACGTTGGAACAGAATTCACCAGTGGAGGGAAAACTTTCTCTGC
>JAOTQH010000031.1:4730321-4740793 GCA_025631255.1 Cornus kousa
GTCGTCGCCACCTCCGGCATCGCATTCAGCGGTACGCACTCTCCTCTCTCTCTCTCTCTCTCTCTCTCTAGACTTTCTCTCTCTAAACCTTTCTGGCACACATTTCTAACTGATCGTTGTTTGTTGCGGATCGTACGAGTCTGATGAATGATTCTGGCACATGGTGTTGTTAGGTTAATTTTACGATTTGACGGTTATTTTTACTGTAGTAGAATCTGGAAAGGAAAGAAAGAGTGAAGGAGGGGTCTTCAAACAATTTTGTTAAAGAGTTGGGGTCTATGTTTAGATTTATAGTCATTTGAACCAAAACAAGCATGAATAGGTTTACGATCGCGTTGAAAAAAGTGCTACGACAATAGTTCATCATTGTTTTTGGTCCGTAGAAGAACATATCAAAATGTCTACAATGGTGGTTTCGGGCTCTCAGAATAATTCATAATTCCGGTTTCAACATATACAAAATTATTTTTTTTTGCGAAATTGAAAGGAATGGTTGAAAAAAAAAAAAAAAAAAAAAATTTACATAAAATCTTATTGAAAATTTTTGGAAAAAGTAAGGGTATAACGGAAGGACAATACTTGGGTCCTCGCCATGAGAGGTTGAGGTTTATCCTTCTGAGTTAGGTGTTCTAATTTTATTTAAAAATTTTAAAATTAAAAAAATGAGTTTTTTTCATTTTTTACGGGTTAAATGGTGAGTTTTTTCTCTCTCATCCGTGGAGAGTCTCTTATGCTAATCCTCAATGTTAAATTTTATATTTGCACATTTGTAATTTTTTTTTTTTTCCCACAATACTAGATCCATTTGAGTTTTTATTCTGGATTAGTATGTTGTTTTTATTTATTTATTTTATCTCACATTCTTATTTAATTTTTTATTAAAAAATTTTTAATCCAATATAATTAAGTTAGAATAATTGAGTTAGTATCATTCTTGATTGATCCCCTCATTTGGAGGATGAACTACAACCTTTCATTTGGCGGACCAAGTATTGTCCATAATAAAATCTGATTAAAAGAGGTGGGTCATGTTTGAATTAGAATCAAAATAAGCATGTCTAAATTTATGATACTATGTAAACAGTGCAACAAAAGCTGGCAAATTAAGTGTTAAGTTGACCAATTAACTGATTACTTACTCCGTTCAGTCCACAAGATCATCTTCATGGTTAGGAGGTTGATAACATCACTTAATGGTGGTGGGTCCCTTAGCCAGCACTGCCCGGTACCCTATAATGATTTGCCACGTGTACAATGAAATGGTATTCTCATGTCGTTGTCAACTTGTTATTGGAAGGTTGGCATGCGTGAAACTCAAAACAGTGTCTTTATCTAATTGTTAATAAACTTTGGACTTTTTGCACTTTCCAAAAAAGTAGTAATCCTAACGAGACCCTCGGGATAGTAAATACATGGCCCACAAGGTCGACGTCAACAGTTCAAGTCACACAGCTCACACTGAGCTGTGATTAACAACATATATGCGCCCGTGATTGCTTTTCTATTACCTTATTTTGAAAGATTGTATTTAAATATATACTTGGTAACCCTAATTTTGAAAAATTGCATTTAAATATGCTTGGTAACTATTAAAAATGCTTATACAACGTTTGAATGAAACTAAAAATGAAATATTTTAGGTAACTATTTTTCATTAGTCAATTACTATCTCCGTCCTATAATAAATTTCACTTTTAAGAAATCGTGTCTCTCATAAATTGAATTGATACGATTTTTTAAACACGACATATATTGTAGGACGAAGGTAGTATATCATTTTTATTATACTCAATTCTTCAATTAAATTACTTGTATAGCTTTTAAATATGTTTGGTAACTATTAAAAGTACTTGTATAGCGTTTGAATGAAACTAGAAATTGAATACTACACTCATTCCTTAATTAAGTTACTATTATCAAATAAGAAAATGATTTATGCACCGAATAGTTACAGTGAATTGCTAGACCTATTATTTCAATTAGTCAATTATGTAACAAATAAGGAATTGAAACCCTTCGCTTAATTATATTTAGTATAAATAGCCAATTAAAAATTATTCACTTAATTCACTGCAAATGTTCAGTATATACTACTCTATCAAATATGATAATATCTTATTAAAGAATATTATTGTAAGATTAGCGATAGAGATATTTTAAAAAATATTGTTACAAAATAATTAAAAAACAACTAATATCTTTTAGTGACAACAATTTTTTGATAGCTATATTGATAAAAAAATATTTTTTTTTTTATTCCAACGGCAATCTCCAATGGTCCTTCTCATACCATTTAATAATTTTTACACATATAATTTCATTGTCTGTTAAATCACGAGTTGGGATGTCGATTATTGTGTAGAATCGGATAAATCTAATCACTCACATGGACGATCATTTGAATTGACAAATAGGTTTGAATTGATGTATTAGAATTAGAGATTGAGTTGCATCAAGTTTGAACTTGTGTTTCTTACCCTTTAGGTCGAGTTCAGGTTGAAACTTCAACTCACCCGAGTTGCACTCTCAGTTTAAGTCACTGACCCTTTAGGTCGAGTTCAGGTTGAAACTTCAACTCACCCGAGTTGTACCCTCAGTTTAAGTCACTGTGAAGTTGCAATTACTTGTTGAAACATACTCCATGGTGATTCCCTTTTTTAGACTGACTTTACCATCAAGGCATCAATTTATATTGTGTGTGGTTTAGTTATTCTATAAAAAAAGTGCAATCAGGATGGTCAAAGTAAGATAGCAAACTATGACATCAAGGTGTTGAAATGTTAGTCTGATACTTCTGCAATTAGGATGATCAAAACAAGATAACAAACTATGACATGGAGATGATGAAATCTTAGACTAAGAGTGGTGCAAATTTGGATGGTCAAAATAAGAAAACAGACTATGACATGATGGTGAAATGTTTTCCCACCAAACAACAATAATTACTTTGTAGACAAATTAACATGTTTATTTGTAAAAGCTATTTATCTTTTTGAACTGCTTAGTAAAATCATGCTATTTTTACAGTAATATAATATTTATTCACTATTAATTAATAATTGTTAAATATAATTCAAATGTTCAGATTCAAAAATAATAAACAATACAAATCATGTGTAAAATTTTAATTCAAGTTGGTTTACATTAAGTAGATAGTATATCCTAACTACAAAGAAAAGAAAAAGGACTTCATCTTCTTCGTATGAGATGAATCAGATTCTATTTTGTCTGAATACAAGGAAATTGACATTAGTATCCCACTATTTAGCCTATCATTCCTAGTGAATGAGCCATTGTTGGCAAATGAATCTGACCGTGAAAGCCTTTTGTTGTATACTTATTAAGTTTTGATCCTTATTTTGCTCTAATTATTAACATGTTTCTTGTTATGAGCAGGAGGTTTTGGTAGTTACCTATATGGCATGAGTGATGTTATTGCTAAACAAGCAACTGAAGCTGATAATGCAGCGAATATAAAAATTCCAGCTTTGGGATGGATGATTGGATTTCTATTTATTGTTAGCTTTCTCGGACTATTTTCTGTGGTACCTCTTCGAAAGGTATATTCTTATTTACACTCCGTTATACTTGATGTATAAACAATCCTGTTTATTTTGTCACCCATTTCATTCAAAATATACTTTTACATGTATAATTGTTTCAGATAATGATAATAGACTTTAAACTGATTTATCCAAGCGGCACTGCAACTGCACATCTTATCAACAGCTTCCATACTCCTAAAGGAGCCAAGCTAGCAAAGTGAGTCTATGAATAAATCGATTTTTACTCATTCAATCTTAGAGACATGTTATCTGGGGAGGGGTTTGAGCCCGGACATGAACAAAACGTGTGTGTTTGCTTCACCATTTAAAAACAAGTTATCTTTTTTCTTGATTGTATTGTTCTTATCATTTCATTCCAGGAAACAAGTCAGATCCCTGGGCAAATTCTTCTCATTTAGCTTCTTGTGGGGCTTCTTCCAGTGGTTCTTCACTGGAGGGGATGATTGTGGATTTGTGAACTTTCCAACATTTGGTCCCAAAGCCTACGAAAACAAGTACATATCTATTACCCACTTTTTGTACTAATTTCTTTGTGAACCATGCTAAAAATGTGAAGGTCCAGATTTATTTTATTTGCTTGAGAAGCATACAAAGTTCTCTGACCTAAGCGTGTAGGGTCAACGTAGTTAACGTTTTTTTTCTCTTTCTTGTTCAAGAGATCTGATCTTCTTTGTGTTTCGTTTTTGTTTTCCCCCAATAAAAAACCAGGTTTTATTTTGATTTCTCGGCAACTTATGTCGGTGTTGGGATGATCTGTCCATATCTAGTCAACATATCATTGCTTGTTGGAGGAATTCTGTCATGGGGTATAATGTGGCCTCTTATAAAGGACCGCAAGGGCCACTGGTACCCTGCGGACACCAGCCCAAGTAGTCTCCATGGGATTCAAGGCTACAGGGTAACTTTCTTGTTCTTAAAGCCTTGGTACCCCAAATTTGGACTATCCTTCTAACCTATCCTTTGTCATTCCTTTGTTACAGGTCTTCATTGCCATTGCCATGATCCTAGGTGATGGACTATATAACTTTGTCAAAATCCTTTATATCACCATCTTCGGTTTATATCACCAAATGCGTGGAAAACGTTCAGCGGACACCCTTCCAGTTGATGGTCGATCTGCCCATGCGAATTCTTTATCTTATGATGACCAATGCCGGACCCAACTTTTCCTCAAGGACCAAATACCAACATGGTTTGCAATTGCTGGCTATGTAATTATTGCTGCCATCTCTGCTGGAACACTTCCACTTATCTTCCACCCACTCAAGTGGTACTATATTGTGGTTATATACATATTTGCGCCCATATTAGCCTTTTGCAATGCTTATGGATGTGGGCTGACTGATTGGTCCTTGGCATCCACCTACGGAAAGCTGGCAATCTTTATAATCGGGGCATGGGCAGGAGCCTCTAGCGGTGGAGTGCTGGCGGGATTAGCAGCTTGTGGGGTTATGATGAACATAGTCTCCACTGCATCTGACCTCATGCAGGATTTCAAGACAGGCTATATGACCCTGGCTTCACCCAGGTCCATGTTTGTGAGCCAAGTAATTGGTACTGCAATGGGCTGTGTTATTGGCCCTTGTGTGTTTTGGCTCTTCATCAAAGCTTTCCACGATCTCGGTCTCCCCGGTTCAGAATATCCCGCCCCTTATGCTACTGTTTACCGGAACATGGCAATCTTGGGGGTTGAAGGGTTTTCAGCTTTGCCAGAGCACTGCCTTACACTTTGCTATATATTCTTTGCTGGAGCAATATTTATCAATGCAGTAAGAGATCTTGTCGGAAAGAAGTGGGCACAGTATATTCCTCTACCCATGGCAATGGCAATACCATTCTACATTGGATCATATTTCGCGATTGATATGTGCCTTGGGAGCTTGATACTCTTTGTTTGGAGGAAGTTAAACAAGGCCAAGGCCGATGCATTCGGACCTGCTGTGGCTTCGGGTTTAATTTGTGGGGATGGAATATGGACTCTGCCTAGTTCCATTCTGGCTTTGGTAGGTGTGAAACCACCCATCTGCATGAAGTTCCTGACACAGAAAACTAATGTCAAGGTTGATGATTTCTTGAGTGGTCTCACATCTTAGATTGGTTAGGCAAGTGGTACGTCTCTGTTTCAGGTCTTATTTTCTTTGTTTTCAGTTTTTTCTCTCTCTTCAAACATGGACCTTATCATATCTATGTACATGTTAAATTATTCATGAATGCTAGTAATTAAAGTCAATTCCTATGCGTTTGGTTTGTGGATTTAATTTATGAAAAACTCTTTCAATTATAGAGATGGTTAACTGATTTGAGAGACTTTTACAGTTAGTAGCTTCATCATGAGACAAGGTGAAGAGTTCTCCCCGTCTCTACCATCGAATCCAAACCCCTACTCATTGTGTTCCATCTCCCGCCGGTTTTGTTTAATTAAACACGGATGCAGCTTTTGTCTCTTCTAATCATTTCTATGGTGGGTCAAGTTTTTAACACGTATGGGATGCAGAAATGAAAGAAATTTGAAAACAGAAATTTGTTTTAAAATAACAATAAAAGCCGGTTATATGAACAGGCTTTTTTATAACCGAATTTTTCAAAAACAATTTTCATAAAATTGACGCTATGATGGAAGGCTACTGTAAGTCTATTTTTCAACTTGAGCCCTCAATTAACGCTAGTGTCATAATTGAGGATACAAAGCATAATGGTGCTCTCATGATTCTGTATGTCGGGTTCCTTAATCATCAAATTTTGTGGCATGTAGTGAGCTTTGCAGCACAGGCAGGCTGCTTTGCATGGCCAACGCTTTCCTAGTTATGCCGAGTTTATATTCGATTGTATGAAACTGAAGTCTTAAAGTTAAAATTTTATACCGAGCATAGATAAATGTAACTCTTGTTAGATATAATATTTCATTTGCCTAACGAGTTGGAGCTATTCTAAGAAACATGTTTTTTTTTTTTTTTTGAAAGATAAAGTTAATTTATTTATAAAGAGAAAATGATATTATAATGAAGTTCAACAGTTAGCCCATAGCTAACAAGAGAACAACCAAGCCAGAGCCAAAGAGCTCAAAGGCAAAACACATTGCAACAAGTGAACAACCAGCCTAAGTGAAGTGAAGAGGCCCAAGACCAACACAATGAAAAGTAAAGAGCAAGAGCTCTACAAATAAATAGGAGTGTGATCAAAGCTTCGAAACTGTAATTAGCACATGGAATAAGACTCCAACAGTGCACTAAGCAACTTATCTTCTAGGGTCAGGTGGTTTCTTTGGAGGTCGAATAATAGACTCAGGAAGCTCCTATTCAGCAACAACTCTACTAACATTGAAGGTATTAGAAATTGTTGATGAGAGAATTTTGGAGAGGATTGCTTCTAAGGTGAGGTGGAGCAAAGAGTTAGCACTGCGAGCCTTCTTCTTGAAGATTCTCATATTCCTCTCAATCCAGATGTTATAGACAAGGGAAGCTAGTGCCAATTTTGAGACTGTGTTGCTGTGGTGATCAGAATTTCCCCTCTAACGAAAAGCTGCCCAAGCAATGAGATAAGTCCAGGAAGTAGGTTGAATATAGAATCCACAACGAGCCTGTAGAAATTTCCATAGAGGCTGGACAAATGAACAGCTAAAAAACAAGTGATCATGAGATTTAGGTTCTGCATTGCACAGGGTACACATTGTGGAATTAATATGTGCTGTAAATCTTCTATCTAGTGTAGGCATCCTCTGCTGAATTGCAACCTAAAGCGTAAATGAATGCTTGGGAATGGATAACTTGAACCATACAAGGTGAGTCCAAGGTAAAGTAGGATACTGTAGGTTGTAGTAAACCATGGTTTTGCTATGGAAAAATGGCTAGACTTAGAAGGAATCCAAATGTATTTGTCAATGCAGTAGGGTTTATGATTAGGCAATGAGGAGGTGTCCAATACTTGTGGCAAAAGGGTTGTAATGGATTGTGGGAAGGACCATGAGTTGTTGCTAATGAAAGTGTTAATCACTTTGGTCTTGCTGTCAAATCCAGCTGAAGTAATCTGATGAAGTAATATGTGTTGATACAGAGGGCTATGTTGGCACCATTTGTCAAATCAGAAATTGAATGAAACTCCATCACCAATTTCTAACTTGACGAGAGGCTTGATTGAGTCCCTAAGCCCAAACAATCTCCTCTAAGTCCAAGAACACTATCCAGGTACTTTAACCTCCCATACACTTTTACCTTTAAGAAGGTATATGTGAATCCATTTGACCCACAACATATCCCTTGAACATAAAATATTCCAAATATGCTTCATGACTGCGCTTTCATTCCAAATTTGCAAGTTTGGAAGACCAAGACCTCCAGTTTTCTTAGGAATGCAACATTTTTCCAAGTAACTTTGGTAGCAGTCCTTTTTAGTTTAGGGCCAGACCACAGAAAAACACCAAAAATGCTTTCAAGCTTATGTAGAATACTCATAGGTAGGATAAACTTAGAGCTCCAATGCATTTGAGTTAAAAAGAGAATTGCTCTGATGAGCTGAAGCCTTCCAGCAAATGAAAGGTGCTTATTTGTCCAGTGAGCAATTCTTGAAGTGATTCTGCCCATAAGATTTCTACAATCATTGGCTCTTAGCATCTTAGTAATCAATGGTACACCAAGGTACCTAATAGGAAGAAGTCCTTTCTCAATTCCCAGTAATCCAAAGATGTTAGATTCCAGTTGTGTGCTCACCCCTGATAGAAAGACCTGACTCTTGCTTAGACTGACTTGAAGACCAAAAAAAGAGTAAAACATGTCTCTAGCATGTGAGAACATCATTAGATCATCTGCAAAAATTAAGTGAGACAACCCCAACTCTTTGCATCTCCAATGGTACTTAAAGGCCCATTCAGCAATGAACTTATCAACAATTGAGGTGAGGCCTTGCATAACAATAGTGAAAAGGAAGGGTGAGAGAGGATCACCCTGCCTTAAGCCCTTGATGTTTCTAAGATGACCATAAAGTTCACTATTAATTGAGATGCTGAAGGAAGCTGAAGATACACAAGTTTTAATCTAGTCCAAGAACTTAGGAGGGAAACCTAGAAGCTTTAAAGAATCAAATAGGTAATCCCAATAGACTGTGTCAAAGGCTTTCTTGATATCTAATTTGATGGTACATCTTGGTGAAAATGCAGACTTATGATAGCCATTAAGAAACTCTTGTGCAAGTAGGATAGAATCATCAATACTTCTGCCTTGAATGAAAGTTGACTGTGCTGGTCCAATAATGTGAGGGAGAGTAGGTTTAAGCTTCTTTGCAAGCAAAGTGGATATATATTTGTAGAGTGTGGAACAACATGAAAAGGGCCTAAAGTCACTTAGGTTTGTTGGGTTGGAAACTTTGGGAACCAATGTAATGTAGGAAGTATTAACCTTCTTGAGAAGTTTCCCATTGATAAAGAACTGTTTGATGGCCTTAGTAACATCTTGTCCAATGATTGGCCAAGCTTTCTTAAAAATGAAAGCATTGAAACTATCAGGCCCTAGAGCCTTATCACTATTTAGTGAGAACATGCATTGTTTAATCTCATCATTAGAGGGTATAGAATATAAAGACGGATAGAAGTGAGTTGGTAAAGCAGGATGTAGGAATGGTGAAAGATGGTCAATACCTAAATAAGGGTGTGGATATTATCCTAATGCTAGTGTGTAGTGATTGATGACTTCAGCTTTGATGGTAATCTTAGTGTCTAGCATAGAAACATTGGCAGATAGCAGAGATGAGATTTTGTTCCTGTTGTTTCTTGCAGCAACTGACTTGTAAAAAAAAGATGTATTGGAATCTCCAGATTTGAGCAACTAAATTCTTAATTTTTGTCTATATGTTTGCTCATCAGCAGCACATAACTTGGTGTAATTGGAGATCAGCTTGTTATCTTGAAGTTTGAGGTCATTGTCATCAGGTTTGGTGTCAAGTGCAAGATGATAAGTAGTAAGAAGATCCTTAGCAGCTTGAACATCCACTTTAAAGGCTTCAAAATTTTGGAAAAAGCTTTCTTGAGAGGCTGCTTGAGGCTTTTGAGCTTAGTGCTAACTTGTAACATAGAAAAGCCTTCAACTTGCTTGCTCCAAATGGAATGAACCACTGGTAAAAAATCATCATTACCAGCCCAGCATTAAAAAAATTTGAATGGGATTTTCCTCATTGGTTTAGGGTTGCCTAATTTGATAATCATTAGACAGTGGTCAGAGATGCTAGGTGGGAGGAAAATGCACTGAGATAAGGGAAAAATTTGATTCCAAGTATCATTAATCAGCACCCTATCCAGTTTCTTGGATATATTTGCCACCCCTGAGCTCTTGTTGGTCCAAGAGTGAAAAAACCCTGAAAAGTTAAGGTACTCAAGATTTGCATTTTGAAGACACTCCCTGAAGTCAAACATTACTTTTGTGGTCTTCTTAAAACCCCCACAGTACTCAGTAGCTGACTTGATTACAAAAATCCCCACCAAGAATCTATGGAGAAGATAAGAAAAGAGATGAATGATTTCCAATATCTTTCCAAAGAGACAATCTATTCGCAACATCATTAGCCCCATAAATAAAGGATGCATAAAATGTGGTTCTGCATTCCAAGATTGTAATGTAACAGTGAATGGCTTGATTGGTGCTATGCATAACCTGAAGTTGGACCGAATTAAATATCCATATACAAGACCCAAATTCTGCCAAAGTGAGATTGCTGGTTGTTGTGTGCTAGATTCCAATTCTTTGTAATAGCCTTGTGTACAACATTAATGTTAACTGACTGAACTTTAGTCTCTATGATGGCAGCTGATGCGACCCGAGTGTGTGCACAAAATAATGCACAATATTTTGGTTTTGGAAATGGTATCAAGCGGGCATCATAGTTTACATTTATAAACCGCTAGACACTTATACTATGTAGTAT
>JAOTQH010000031.1:4759866-4775749 GCA_025631255.1 Cornus kousa
ATAAAAGAGAGCAAACTGTTTTCTTAATTAAAAGAGGAAAGTGAAAGGTTTCCTCTCTTATTTTTCTTTTCAATAGTTTGTTTTCACTTTCAACCTTCTTCTTCTTTTTTCTTTTTTTTTTTAATCACGGGACGAATGAAAACAAACTATTGAATTAAGAGAGGAAAGTGATTTTTTTATTATGATAAAAATAAAATTAATAATTAATAATTAATAATAATGAGGAAAATAAACCAAAGCCAAAGTTTTTGTAATCCTGTCTCTTCCTCTTCTACCCCTTGAAATGGAACATTGATAGTTCATGTTTGGAGTAAAGTTATATATTCCTAAAAAAATAAAAAAAATAAAAAAAGCCCTTAGTTAATTTTATTTTGACTAAATTAAAATGAAAAACCTTCCAACCCCCTTTAGGTCTTTGGGTTCATAGTACACTAGCTTTAATTTATTTTTTTAATTGAAATTAGAATAGATTCACTGAAAATTAATTATAAATATGTTATACTTTTAAAAATAGGCGTTATACAATTTCACGGATTTGAGACAGTACTTTGTTGGTTTGACTATGACTTCTTGAAGAAAAATTGTGCTGTACAACTCACTAATTCATCCAAAATGTTACCATAGAATGCATTTGGCCCAACATTTCAACCAAAATGTCCAATATAAGAATTTTCCTTTGAAGAAAAAAATTCATATTGAAAACTCTCACTACAAAATTTCAAATAATTATTATGAAAAACGATTAGTCTTTTAGTAAATTTTATGCAAAATTTAGTAATATTGTTAACATCTGTTTTCACTTTCAATTGAGATTTGAGACTAAAACAAAGATCGGTATAAATCTCATGAAAATTGACAAGTTCATAGGTCTAATAGAAACTGAGCCAATAAGTCAACTGGTATACCTCTCATCCCTTGTAAGAAAAGGTTGGGGTGCAATTGCTATAGTGGGTTGCTTGTGAGTTTAAAAATAAATAAATAAAAGAAAATTAATAATCAGATTAAAATAGAAGGAAGAAGTTGACCTGAAAAACTTTGAATGTCATTCCAACAAGTCTTACCAGAAGATATGCCTGGGTATAAAAAATAAATAAATAAATAAATTCAAAAAGAGAGACCTAGTCAAACAAATCAAATTCGATAGGACAAAGGACAAAAGTGAGTTTTTTCTTTTATGTGCTGCATACTAATACAACCTACACTTCTAACACTAATTTTTATGCGCTGCATTGTCATATTGAATGTTTTTTCATTGTCAAGTTTAGTAGAGACCTCTTGAAGGACAAAAATTATCAATCTTGTAGAAGTAAAATCCGAGTCTTGGTGGAAATCTTACACATATTTCTAGCACCTGGTCATGCATACCAAAACATATAATTTTTTTTATCTGTGCGCTTTTCAGTTATTACAAGTATGAAAAATGGACAACCAAACAATTCTGTTAACATTAAAACTACAGTGAAGGTTGCAAAAGTATGCAGCACTCATCCAATTATGTTCTCAATTAAATGGTACAACTGAATAATCAGTTCATATTATTTAGGTTGAAGCAGCTGCAGTGCTGGGCATGGTGTGAAGACCTCTACCGGTACCATCTCTGCCACGCCTGATGCCTATCTGATGGTGATCAGGTTCTCTCTTCTTTCCACTCAGCCTTCTTTGGGCTTCATTCATATGGCAGCCTGACTCAGAGAAACCATGCCTCCGTAAGCCTAATTGACTCCGAACGTCCTCACTGGCATTGGACCTCGATGCTGTCCAACAATCGGTTGAATCAGCTGGATTGGGCTCCCAAGAAGACGAAGAAACCCAATGTTGTTGACCCCCCACAAAGCTGTTGCTACCTGAGGATTCTTGCTCTTCTATGTCCCCCTCTTCCACCGTGCCCCTTCTCACAGTCACATAATTGTGAAAACTCGGCTCCATTAGATCATCAGCAACAACCACTTCAGATTCTGCAAAAGGGTCTTTTGTATCTAGTCTTCTCTTCCCAGCAGGATTGGGTCCAGAAGAAAATTTGTGACTCTGCTTATTGAATTGCTGAGACACGGGGCTTCTTTTGTCATCAGAGAGAGTGCAGGACAGATTGGAGCTGGTACAAGAGTTGAGGTCCGCGACTGCTTCTAAGATGGAGCAGGCCTTGGTAACACAAGGTGGGAGCGAAAACGTCATGGTGGTGGTGGTGGTGGTGGTGTTCTTTTGATGGAAGTTTTGGATATCTTCCAGTAATAGCGCAGTGTAGGACGGATTAGGATTCAATAGAGCTTCAGGATTGAGGTCTAGCTCCCGGGATCGCCTAGAGGACCTGCTTCTTGTTAATATTTGGGGTTTAAGGCTTTCATCTCCTATAGCCTCTTCCACTATTTCCCTTGATTTGCAATCCACAGTGACAACATTGTCCAGAGCACCTTTGCCATTGCTGGTTTTGTTTTCAAACCCTTGAACAACCACTTTATTATTGCTTTCATTCTCAACCATTTGCTTCTGCACTGGAGTCTGCAGTATTATTGATTCATGTCAAATGACAGCAAATATATCTAGCACAAGAAACAGAAGTAAACTAGTACCATTTTGCTAATCAAAACAGTTCAGGTAACAATTGACACAAGAAAAACTTGTAGATGTTCCTAATGGATGGCAAAGGAGTGTAATAACTCTTCATAGAGATGCAGAATGTAATTGAACAACCAATGGGCCATTAGTCCAGCGGTATAACCTCGAGGGAGGTGAGGGTTTAGATCCCCCTAGTGAGTACTTATTTAACCAAAAAAAAAATTGAATTGAACAATAAAGTAGTACCTGAAGTAGAATGTTGCTGTTGTTGTAATTGGCAGACTTGTGGCTGGGTGGTACATTTGCATCAATCTCACTCAAAGGGGTTCTTTTGTAAGGGGAATGTTCAGCCTTCCTCGAATTGCTGCGACTAAGGGACAATGGCTGTTGAAGGTGTTGATTGAAATGGACATTCTGATTGTCATTAGCAACACCAGCATTTGCCCTTGCAGGGGACCGAGAACGAGGCGACGGTGCCCCGGCATTTCTCTTCACCGAAATCCTTCTAATGGTAGCACCAGACACAGGTTCTGCACCCCCACCACCACCATTATTGTTCTTATCCATTGTCAAGGAAGAAACTGTAGCAGGGACGGAGACCATCTTTCCAGGTCTAGTACAAGTACCACTAGCATTGGCATTGGTAGTACTAATTGGTGATTCAGATCTTCTGCCCGGAGACCGACTCACCCTTCTACTACCACCACCACCGCTGCCCCCTCTTTCTCTGCTGCCAGACCTCTGCTGCTCCTGTTGCTGTTGGTCTCTTTCCCTGCTGGGAGTCCTCCTCCTTCCATTGGACGGTGAAGAACCCGCCCTTGATTGGCGCTGGCGTTGCCGGTGGCGGTGGATTCTCTCTGCCGCCGCCATCCCATCACCACCAACACCATTGTCATTGTAATTACCTTCTTCAATTTCATTGCCTTTATCCGTATCGCAGTCAAAATCATAACTCCTCTGTGAACCAGAGTACTTTCGACCACGGTGGGGATTGCTCGAGTTGTCAGATCCACCACCGGAAGCGGCCTTGCTGGTGGACGAGCTCCGGCTGAGCCGTCCACACTGTATCAAAATAGCATCCACCTCTTCTTTTGTGCAGCTTGAGGTCCTAACTATGACACTACCATTCCCCAATCTTCCATTCGTCACATTGCAGCTAACCCCATTGTTACCGATTTCAATTTCTTCAGATGTAGCACTTGTAATAGAATTAGAACCAGTGGCCTTCTGATTTCCTCTGAGTTTTTCTTCTTCAGATCGCCGTTCAAAGTCGTGGCTGTGGTTTTTCCGATGCTTTATGACAAATATTTCCTTCTTCACGGTTGTTTCCTCTGCCTTCTTCTTCTTTTCTACATGTGTATTGGACTTGGTTGGATCTGGTGGCTCTGGAATTGCACTAGCCGAAGAACAACTAGCGCATTTCTTGCTTAAACAACTACCCATTTCTTAGAGATATATTTCTTAGAGATATAGAGAGAACCGTTACAGAGAAGGGACTAGGAATGAACGAAGAGGGTGTGTGAGAGAGAAGAGTAGAGTGGTACTCCGTTGGAGATAAGGTAAAAGGGTTAAATGTCCGACAAACCCATTCTATTTAAAATTGTAAAGTTTCGGGATTTTAAGAAAGAGAGAGCAATTCAAATTTTTTGACAATTTGGGCGGGAAATCGGTCAATAGAGACGTTAAGATGGGCTTTTCAAAAACCAGTGTCAGACCCACCTAATCTAAGCGTTACATCATCATAGTTTCCTTTTTTCACAAGTAATGCTAGTACTATATTGTTAAAGCTTTGTACCTTTAGATTTTGAATTTACTTGACGGTCAACTTTTAAGACATTGCTTAACAACAGACTTTGTTCTTCAATTTGGGTAAGATCATATTTTAGTATGAATGTTTATCGTGTATAAATGCAACATCATCATTTGCCGGTACAAATGCAACATCATTTGCCAGAACACAGAATGAAGGAGCTCGTATATGTCAAACTACCTTTTCTTTAAGAGAGAAAAAATCTGATCAAGAAGAAAAACAGTACGTCTCTGTCGTACCACAGAGAATCGTTCGCTGTAACAAGCCATGTTTACCAAGCAGGCATAAATATTAAAATCACAACCTTTTCTTTTAAGAGAGAAAAAAATCTAAAAGATTATACATGTGGTGACAGTCTATACCACACGTGAGAATAAACCAAAAAAAATATCATTATTCCCTTTTCTCTATTTTTTCCTTTCATATTTAATTAACCTATTCTCGTGCGGATGAAGTTCCATATTCTGACCCCCTCAAAATTTTGGATGAACCAACAATTCCAATGGCTTTTTCTTTTTCACCAAGACTCGACAAAGCCAGCTCTCTGGAATGACATTTCATCCCGTAAGAGTTTGCTAGGAATTGACTGCAAACTCGAAAGAACTAAAATTGAAAGAATCAACCAATATCTGTCTGTACATCTGTTCCTACTCATTGGGATCCACTCGGTCATCCTGCTCTGACAAAGTTAATTCAGTTGTGTTGCCTTCTTCATCTGATTCCTGCAGCTCTTCTACAAATTCCATCTCATCTTCTTCTGATTCTTTCTTGCTAACGGCGTTTGATTTTGTAAGACCATGCTCCATCCATTTGGGGCACTCATCCTCTGATTGGTGATCGCCACTCTCTGCAGTTTGGGCAATTCTACAAGAGCATTCAGGAAGTGGGTGTGAAAGAAATGACCTTGGTTTTGATAGCTGAAATTCTCTCATTAGGCCCTCCACACCGAGACTTCTATTCAGATGCTCTCGCACTGATAGTGTCCAACTACGATTTGGATGATAAAGATGATCGCTGGTTCTATTAAAGAGCTTAGCAAGATATTTCCTAATCAGAATACCACATAGAACAAAATCAGTGACGAAAAACAAGAGTCCAAGCAAAATATGAAAACTTTTAGGAAATGAACATCATATGTTCTTTGAGCATTTTCATATGGGATTAAAAATGGCTTTAAAAATTTTACTACAGTAGGTGAAATGGCATGTAATAGAAAATATTGGAGATAGAGAATTCATGTGGCCGACCATTAATCAAACTATTATCTAATGGGTAAGAATAAAAAGTACAATTATGTACGGAGTAACTAGGATGAAACATTTTGAAACCACAGAATCAGGTCCCTACTGATAAGCAAAGAAACCTACGATTAAATAAATATTTTGGAGGATTTTTTCACCTGTCCGGTCGATATGTTCTGGCAGAAGCCACTTTGTAAAGCCGATGTCCCATGACCAAGCTTGAAAAATCTGGCCATCCACTACCATCATTGTTGAATCCAGGAAAGAATGCATCAGATTCCACCGAAACAATATAGTCAAGAGCAGCCCATAACAACCGGTGTGCTTGCCTCCTTAAATCAATCGGTGAAGGGTCTGGCTCTAAATCCTTTTCAGCAACCCAACCGTACCAACCTTCCTTTTCGTGTCGATAGATGGGCCGGTCAGGAGGAGGAGGAAGAGGTCGAGGACGAGGACCAGCTTTGTCCCATTCTTCTTTTAGTTGGTTCACACTTTTGGCTGGAGGAGGCTGGAAAGGATCTAGAGGAAGCGGCATTTCTGGGCCAACTAAATTGCTTAGCTCTTTCTTGCTGCACAAAGAAGTTCGATCCACTAAGTTGGTGTACATAGCACGTAAAGGGATCAGAACTCTTTGACCCCCAAAAGTTTCAGAACCAGCCAAGTATATTCTTGTTGTGGGAGGATAACCCAAGGCTCGAAAGAGAAGTCCAACCTACAAAGTTCAAGGCAAAAAAATATTAGCCTTGTACCTTTAAACTGAAAACACAAACACAAATTGCCAGCTTTTAGCCTAATTATCTTAAGCAAATAATTTCTCTTAACAATTGAGCTAATGGCTTCAATTAATTAACCCATAATTATTTTCACTTTTCCTCATAATCTATTATTCATTTGGTCCATATATCCTTATTCTTGTACGTACAGAAGTCCCAGCGGTGAATATGGCTAGAAGACCATAAAGCAGACCAAGGCTAACTCAAAGTTGCATAGTCCTCGTCATTTTATTTCTGCACTGGGTACTGGGGGGTTGGTGGGTGGCATTCTATGGTTAAGTAAAAGCATGAGCAAAAGGGAACAAAGGTTTTTGTTAATTCCAGAAACTAGGCATGAAGTGCAAGCAGTCTGAATCTCATACAACAAGAATGCCTATTTGCAGTAACAGTACAACTGGCTCACATCTCAAATAAAAAGGAGCTGTCCAAAAATTAACAACAAACCTTAGAATGCCACACACAATAGAAGCATTAAATTCCTGTGGAGTTGAGGATCTTAGACTGTGCCTTGAGACATTTCCTCAAGCATACAGTCTCAAAGCCAGGCTCCCTACAATACATCTTCTGGCAACTCTACTCAAAATACATATTACGTTTCGTGGAGCTGTGAGGGGTTCAATTATTTCCGGGTGAAAGTGTAAAAAGCAAAGTACAGGAATCTTAAATGCATTCAGATCAGTACCCCAGGGCATAATAAATCACAATAACAAATTCCAAATTTTAACTTCAGTAGTTTGTGGTTACTTTTCTGCCTAAGATGCACGACAATAATAAGTGCCTAATTTATATGCATTATCCTCTGCACCTAAATGGCAAGGATACTATCTTGAAGATTTTCATTTCATACCAAGATCCAACATGTAAGAGAACTACTATTGGCTCCACCCTAATGATCCACACCAATTATGAATTCTTAATTATTATGCCTGTTTGATGACAAATGGTCATACATGAAGTACAAGTGCAAAAAAATGACACAATTTGAGTTGCAACTGTAGAGGTCCTGAGTCAAGAAAGAGAAATTTTATCACGTGGAAAGATATTTCAAGTAAACAGAAATCCTTGATACAAGGGATTATTTGAGATTATTTAATCTCCAGAGCAGCCCATAGAAGCAACCTTCAGATTATCCAATGTCCATGATATCATTAAGAAAAAATGCAACTAACAAAAAGGTTGCTCTATGCAGTGTGGAAAATACAATGTAGTACTGAAATAGATAATTTACAACACACTAAACTATATTACTAGATATACCTCTTCAGGCATGAGGGGGCATGACCCATTTCCTTTTCGAACATATGAATCAACACTTTGTTCTTCATTAATAATACCTTGTTTGATCATCTGTGCCCTTCGGTACTGTATAAGTTCCGTGTGGACGTCCTAGGCAAGTATGAATTAACATAATCAGATGTGCAAATAATCAGAATACAATATGTTGACGAAATGTAAGTATCAAAATCCAGTTGCATGTGGACTCCAGATCTGGCAAACAAAATGCAGAACATATCAGAAATGATGAATTCTAAGAGTTTTTTTTATTATTTTCAGAGAAACCACTTTGTGTAATATAATGCCAAGGAATAAGTCTGCCTCCAGTACTCCATCCAGTATTCCACTCTCCTAGCACCCCGCATATGTATTGCTATAAAGTGTTGATGGCCTTCATTCTCTCAGTGTGCAAGCTTCACATAACACACTGTGTATTGGTTCATATATCATTGCCAAAAGGGAATGAATACAAATGATCATTTTTCACGCTTCTTTGAATTACATATACAATTCCATTTGAGATACTATAGATGTGATACTATCCTATTATATAATTAGAATAAACTCAAAAAATGAAATGACACATATTTCGATAAGTCGCTAGAAAGAGTGTACTGAGATCTCCAAAATACAAGTGCAATTCAGAACCACAAGCGTACATAACAAAATTGGAATAATTAGGAAAATAGACCAACTTCAACAAAAAATAATAATAATAATGAAGAAGAAGAAAAAGGGAGAAACAGCAAGTGGTGAACAAATGCTACAGTAACAAAATTTGAAATTAACATATTCTTTTCGTTTGAATAGCAAATGAAAATCTAAAAGCATCGTCGCCATTCACAGGCCACAAAATATTGCATCACTGTTAAAGCATGTATTGCCAAAAACAAGGACAAAGGAAGAAACTCAAGAAAAAATTGACAAAACAATATAACAAAAACAAAAACAAAAACAAAAAAAAAAATCAAAAAGAAAGAAGGTAATGGAAAATTTATTAAACAGTATTTCAAATATATATATATATATATAAAAATAATTGCAGGAGACTCAAATCAATTCATGCAACAGCTGTGTTTTCCCAAAACACATATTATTGCAGGAGACTCTAATCAATTCCCACAACAGCTGTAACAATTACTAAAACATGCTTACTTAAAATCAAACAAACAGAAAAAGTTTAAAATCGATGCAGAGTTTATTTCCACCAAACAAATTGGATGTAGAAATTTCACATAAGCATACACTCAATGCAATGATTAAAGGTTTACCTCTTAACTGCTTTCCTATTAAAATTGTCAATCTTGCTAATAGATGATGTTTTAAAATCTTTGAGAAGGGAAAGAGAGAAATAAGGTGGAAATTGCCTTTTGTTTCCAAATCAAGTGAGCAGTAATCCTATCAGCCATCATTGAATTTATGCAATCCAAAACACTGCAATATTATATTGACTCGCCTACCATTTTATTTTACAACAGATAAGGGGTTACCTATCACAGTAGCAACTAATACATATATGAAAAATAATGGCTGAAAGGACACTACAATGAGGTGCTCTTAAAACGGTTTTTGAGAAGTCATACCATATCAAAAAGTGTGGACAATCACAAAGTAATTTCATTAACCAAAATATGTATCATATTGCAAAAATACAAAACTTCATTCCAATAGCCTTACCAAGGTTTTCCAAAATTTTGCTAATCCACAGGATAGAGAGACAAAAATAACCAAGACAATAAGCTTTTGTAAGTTACCTGAAAAAGCTCAGCACAACCATGATATGCTAAGGTATCTCTCATAAGACCAGGATGAAAAGCTAGATAAGGTTTGCCTGCAGCTCGTAACCTGTGAAGAAAATTCTAATTCTATGATTTCATTCGAGCAGTTCAATAAAAGTTTAATGCACTAATTTTCATTTCCCAACTATCTTATTGTCACGCCGTGACAAATGTCTGTTGACAATGCTGCAATCGCTGATCAAGAACGGAACCCAAACAACTCAAGTATTTAACGCAATCGCCTAGAACTGAGACAGTAAATTTTATTGCAATAGTTTCATTATCTCCAAATTATTATAAGCTGGGATCATTTTAATGAAGGGAATAGATTTAAATATAGTAGATTGTGTCACGCAGATTAGTAGATTCATACTAATAAACAATCGTTAAAAAAAATGTTAATTGCATTAAAACTTGAGGCAACAATTATTTTAGTTCATCATGGATAGGGTCACTAATGGTGACATGATAAATTCCATATGAAATGCTCCAAGGATAGATATAGTGCAGTTGAAATAACATCCACTAATATTACCAAAAACATTGTTAATATATGTTTAGAAGACGATCTTATCAAAAACATCAGGAAACATTGGAAAATCAACAACTGTTTGTTACTTTGTTTTGTTTCAACCTTGCAACAAACGTATCAGTCAACCTAGTCTGCGAATATATTCTAATTGTCACCAAATTCCTAGCATCTTATGTGGGATGAGGGTTTCTATTCATTCTACTTCTCGAGGTATAGTAAGAAATTGAGAGGCTTGACAGTAAGGAATTTGCAGAGACATTTTATGTTGTATATGCTAATCCTTGTATAAGTTGGATCAAAAAATTCCTGCTTTTATGTGTGTATAATGTGTGTGAGTGAGTGAGAGAGAGAGAGAGCAGTTTGTCTAGTATCATTTCTCCTTCACTAGTTGATACTTCAAGGAGGTTTTACCTGGAATGAAGGATAAAAAGAACTCGACGCTCTTGAAGGTTTAATTATGGAATATCTTCCCAGTAAGGCTTTGATTGCATCTGAATCTTCATCTTTTTCACATTTCTAATAAGTGAAACCAGACTAAGAAGGGCATCACAGTGGTGCTTGCATTATGTTCCATGTCCCAAATATTCTAATTAAAAGAAGAGCCAGTAGCAACACACACATAACTTCTTGTGAATTACTTTTCTTAAGTAGTGCCATAAGGATCCGTTTTGGTTAGATGGAACTAGCAGGAAAGAAAAAGCAACGGAATTTTTTTGAACATCTTAAGAGTCTGGATGGCAGGAAAAGGAAATTTCGTGGGAAGTAACTTTCCCCAAAAAAATCAGGTAATTTTTTCTTCTTCAGAAAGTTATATGAAATTTCAATTATACCCCCCTTTTTACTCACTAAAATAAAATGTGTACATGCATAACTTTTGATAAGACTGGTATCTCACTCTAGATGTCCAACAGCATTTTTATTTAGATTCTTAAAGTACTTTTATTTTTTAAAAAAGATCAAAAATATTTATTCAATATAAAATTCTTTAGACCTATTGTCCTATTTAATAAAAGGTAAACTATATTTATAGTAACTTTCATACTACCTAAACCATGAAATGGTACTTTCCCACAACTTTCTTGAAAATTCATGCTAAGTAAATGAATCCTAGAAAAATTATTTTCCTTTCCTTCCCTACTCTTTCTTTCACTTTCACTTTCCATTGTGGATTTCCATCTAACCAAAACAGAGTCAGCAGACCCTAAAGGACCATTGCTTGATGCAATGAAAAACTAATGTTGCCAAGCATGAGAATGGGAGTTCAAAGTATGAGAGACACTTGTCCAAATAATGTCAAAGTTCAGATCAGACCAAGTGTAACCTCCCAGCATCGTAAATAATGGCACCTCTAATTAAATAAACATTATAGATAAGTTAATCTTAACTGGGTTCACTTATTGATTCATTAACGTCTTTCAATCATTCAACCCAGCTTCAACCTCAATATAAATCCGAAAAAGCAACAGCCAAAAAAGTTGGAGACCTAAGTATTTGGGCAAAAACAGCAATAAAATTAAATATCTTGTAAAATTTCCAGTATATATTGTAGTAAGGCAAGGATTGTCAATATTTTGAACATGGCTACCAAATAATCCAAACTGAAAGATTTTCTTACCTTTCTACCATTAGGTGCCCAAGGGCTAGAATTTCTGGACGAAAATGAAGTGCATGAAATGCTACCCGACATCTAAGCCTCTGATACTCTGCCAAACTAGGAGGGAGGATAGGCTAGGAAGAAAACAAAGACAAGTTAGGCAGATCATCATCTTCGTTGAGTAAATATCATGGACACACAAATAAACAACATTATAATAATACCCAATAAGAACTAAAAGCAACCATGAAAACAAAAGAAATCCGAAAAAGTAAGAGTCTGGGGTCGAGGAATGAGGATGTGTCAGCGTCAATAAAGAGATAATTTCTATATGAAGTAATAGATCAACAAACAATATCTGTCAGTTGGAAAATTTAATATTCTATAGCTGCAACATAAAATTTATAACTTATAAATCTATTAAAAAAAAAAGGGTTAATTTCACTGACACCCCCTCAGGTTTGGCCAAATATCACTCTAAAACAACTTTGGAAAATTACTATCACTTAGGTCCAATTTTACTTTTCCGTCAGTACCACCGTTAAAAACATGCAAAAAGACAATATTGCCCTCATTTTTTAAATACATTTTAAGCCAAAATATTAGTAATGTAGAAAGACAAAGTTACCCCCATTAGTTTCTCTCTCTAATATATATAGTTTCTCCCTCTAAAATATAACTATATCTAGGCTCAGTGGGCCTCCCAGCAACAACGGCAACTAGCAGCAGCGGACTCCGAGCGACGAGTAAATTACTCTGGCGACCCGCGAAAGTTACTACAGGAGCTTTCTTCCTTGTCTGAGGCTGCTTTCTCTTCATACGCGTGCTATACTCACTAGTGCTGTCGGCATCAGTGACCCACCATCAGGTCCCCATTCACAACCACTATAAATACCAACCAAAGTTGCATTACTGTTACCATCGAGCCCAAGACCCACTCTGCAATTTACGGCATTCATCACTGATGGTGTTCCGGCTCCAAGTATTGGTATTATTTTACGTGAAATTTTATTTTGAAAAAACAATATCCAATAAGAATTATTATTACTATTTTTGTTGCTGAAGAATCGCGCTGGTGGTGCTCGATCCTTCTCTGGTCCTTTCCCAAACGAGTTTTTGCAATGACGAGGTTCGCCAGAACCGCCAAAGGCGGTGAAAGAAGCAGACAAACTAGATTCTTTGGAATATATCATCCTTGACAAAGGACTGCTTTTTTTTTTTTTTTCCTTTGAATATCTAGATCTAGGCACTTATTGGGCTAATAGAGTAAGCAATCTCTCTAAACTCAATTAGATGAGAGAAAGAAAAGCAAAGAAAACGCACTAATTGAAGCTAACAAAGCAAGCACAAGCAATCTCTACAAAAGTCCATCTCTGTGTGCCTTTTACAGAACAATTGGTAAAGATAATGCTCTAAAGAGATAGAAGGAGTGGGTATTGCTGAGAATAATTAATGAGGGTAAATTAGACAGTTTAAATTGTTCCTGCAACTCACTCTGTTTTTTTCCCCCAATTTTTGTCCAAGAAATCCCTTCAAGATCGCAATTTCTCATGAGTGAGATATAAGTAGCCTTCCTGCAACTCACTCTATTTTTTCCCCTAATTTTTGTCCAAGAAATCCCTTCAAGATCGCAATTTCTCATAATTTCGCTGACACCATTTCTTCATCGATGGAGAATCAATTTTTACGTTCACAATCATCTTAAACGTTAGAAAAAACTCTAAACCCATTGAACAAATCGAATACAAGCCCTCAAGATCCAAAAAGAAGTAATGAATTTTAAAAGAAACAAATATAATTTAAAATTCATTAAACCACTGAGTCTTTCATGATCAACTGACAGAGAGAGATTTGCTTTCTTCTCTTGGCCCATTATCTTTATGGGTCTGTAATGAATTTTAGAAAAGTTGGGCACCACCGCATCTTCGTTGCTGCTCTGGAAAATCCAATCGCAACCCACGACGACGACATCGGTTAGGCACGGAGGCGATGGCGAAGAAGGCACCTAGATCGGTTGACGATGACGTGACTAATGGGCTCTCTGCAGCCGTACATGGTGTGGTTCTTCAGGCACCCTCTGTACGTGGGTTTCCTCGGCGCCCCATCGTCTCTTGCGCTGCCTCGCCGCCGCCATCTCCTGCACCTGCCCTACCGCCGACTCTTGCACTGGCATCCTCGCCGGTGTTGTGCTTCTGTGTATAATATATATGTGTGTGTGTGTGTATGTGTATGTGTGTATATATATATATACAATTTGGTAAATTTACAAAAAAATTAGGTTTTCGTAAATTGTGTTTAGACTTGCTAATAAGAACATAGAAAATTACTTGTGCTTAACTTTGTAGTAGAAAATTTGTGGTTATATGAAAATTTATTGGCTATATATATTAAACAACATAGAAATTAGAGCAACATTATAATCAGTTTACTTGGTTGATACGTGGCTTATTGAATAATATAGAGTAATAATACATGTCATTTGAATATTTAAATAAATAATTTGGTTAGTCAAACTAAAGTCAAATAGGGGTAAACATGTCATTTGAATTATTAAAAAAATAATTAAATAAGTCAAATCAAAGTCAAAGGGTAAGAATGTCTTTTTACATATAAAAAGTGGTCTGACACACCTCTTAATTAACTGTTGGGGTGTGAGTGAAAAACGAAACAAACGTTCATAGTGTGAGTGATAGTTATTTTCGAAGAGTATTTTAGACTGATATTTGGCCAAACCTCAGGGGGTCTCTGTGTAATTTACCCTATATAATTTGTGAGGTTACAAAATATTTAGGGATAAATTAGTCTTTTAACTAATTCTTTAGGTTAGTTATTTTGACAAAGTCAAAAGATATTTTAGTCTTTTAACATTGTGTTTTGCAACTAACAATTGATAGTTATTTTCGAAAAATGCTTCAAGGTGATATTTGACTAAACTTTGGAAAGGGTGAAAGGAGTGCTAGAGAAATTAATCCTAAAATTTAACACTTTTATCAACTGATGTTAGGCTCAAAATTTATTTTATACCTGAGAATTTGTTTAGTGAGCTTGAAAATGATATTTTGTCCATATATTGAATTAAAAAAATTACATTAGATATGCATAATAGTCCTTTAAAACATTCGGATGAAGTCAATACTGACATAGATCGGTATTATTTCTTAAACTATAGAAAAGGCCTATGTTATTTTGTTTTGTGTTTGGGGTTTTATTGTCTGATTGAAGATCCTAACAGCTTATGTTGTTTTAGGATTGCAATGATCTTAGCAAAACCGTTGTACTACTCTGAAATTAATTAGACAGAAAACTCAAACGCACAAGTATTTGAATATCGAGAAGGCCGGCTTTAATAGAAAGAAAGCTTTGTTTTCTTGTCCGTGTAAAATCAAAATATGAAGTACTTCTTAAAGAATCAATACATAATGAGCTTAATATATGAGTATGAAGCATGTAGCTAATTAAGGAATCGTATAATTTTTTTCCTGAAAGAATTCCCATTCAAATATGGGAATATATAAAACTATTGTGATGCACACCAGAAAGAAAGAAGACTAGTCCTTGAAGAAAATAATGAAGATCTAGCAAGAATTAACATAAATACTTAATAGTTGTGTTTGGCGGTATGGAATTTCAAGCCTTAGAATTGGAATTGGAATTGGAATTGATTGAATTGGAGAAAATTTTGGTTTAATTTTCTGATCAGTTGCATATCTTCCAATTCTACCAATTCCAATACCAAAGCTCCAATTCTATGCCTGCTAAACATAGCCTTAATCCTTCTCACTTTTTCGTTCTATGTAAACTCAAAATTATATGTATATGATAGTTTGGTGAGTATGGTTCTAATTTATTTTGCTGCAAGAATATCCATATATTCTACTTCCTGTTTAATTCAGCCACCTAATGGAACCTTTTCTTCATTGAATTGAACTCAGCATGCTCCAAACTCTTGAAAGGTACCAAAAATGTAGTTCTAGCACATTGGAAGTCAGCGAATCAAGAAGAAATGCTGAGGTAACTTTTCATTTTAATTTTTATTTTTATCGTGACTCGAAGTTCTTATTCGGTTGAAGTCCTCGGCCCATTTAGCAATGTCCTACTGCAATCCTGTGCTCATCTATTCTACGCTTAAATTGTAAGTTCGAATTTAAAAATAAAAAGATGGGTTAAGTAGTTAATAGGGTTGAAGGTCGAAATAAGATTGAACATTTCATATATTTGGTTAGGCTCGAGCTTTACCTCCAACTCATTTTGAGTTGCAGCCCTAATTTGGATTGAATTAAAATTATCATGAAAAAGATTCACACTAATTTTTTATTTTCACGCTTTG